>PVIU01002202.1:31438-180543 GCA_004026605.1 Ondatra zibethicus | reverse complement strand
AGCCATCGATAATGGCACTGGGACCTGTCTCTTCTGCATGTATTGGCTTTTTGGAACCCCAGTTTACTTGGATGCACACCTTCCTAGGCCGGGATGGAGGGGGGAGGGCCTTGGACTTCCCACAGGGCAGGGTACCCTGCCCTCTCTTAAGGATGGAGGGGGAGGGAGGAGGGTTAGTGGGGGAGTGGGAGGGGAATGGGAGAAGGGGGGAGTGTAAATTTTTGAATGGAAAAAAATATTAAATATTGAAAATATAAAAAAAGAAAAACAGCTTAAAAAAAGACTGCCATCTTATTCTCCTCTAGTTTAAAGCACATGAAGCTGAAAACATAGGACGTTTGCCATGATGCACAAGGGTGACCACCCCTGCATCCATCACCTCCCCAGGCCTTTCCACTGCTGTTTGCTCTCCTGACCTTTCTGTTAGGTTGGAAATGAGCTGGATACTGAAATTGGTTGTAACCGAACACCACTGATTAAACACAAAACTCCACAGACAGACAGACAGACAGACAGAAATATGATAGGTGCCGAATTAAGGGTTCCTATATTGAAGATAGCAAAAAATAATTAATTAATTAATTTTAAAAAAGTTTTCAAGCTCAGAAGTTTCTTAAGAGAAAAGTAAATTTATTTGTGAATAAAGACATCTTTCATTCATGACCTCAGAATTTCTAGAGATCCTGCTCAGCCAGATAGAGGCTTGCCCTCAGATATCACCAGCATACAGAAGGAACAATAACAGGGGTGTCACACATCCTAGTTGCAGACCAGAGACTGTGGGTGTCAGGATGCTAAGACAGACAACAGGTTCTCCAAGAAAGTGCTCGGAAAGAACAGAACGACCAAAGCTGGAGCCCAGCACAAACTGCTGCAACTGTCTGCGGATACGTCTCCTCCAGTCACTCCCCTTTATGTCCCTGCAAAAAATGACGCACATACTTACATGGAACCACTTACCTGCCAGCTTGGAGCATGAGGTAGGACAAGGCTGTTGCCTGGGCACATAACCCCATCCAAGACAAAACCAAGCTTTCCCGCGGATCCCGACCTGGAAGTGCTTACCTAACCGCACTAGGAGGAGCCCGGGGGCGCTCAAGAGGCAGAGTGAGGGGGCTTGCACACAGTGAGCAAGACAACAGAGGTGAAGAAGGGGAAATCTCAGGGGTAGGAAGTTGCGTTTCATAAGAAAACTCAGACTGAAGGCAGCGCTCCCGGAGACAAGCTGCTCGGTTCTGTGAAAGGATTCACAAAACGGGCATCAGATCAAAACTAAGACACAGATGTCTTAGTTAGGGTTTCTGTGGCCGCAGTGAAACACCATGAACAAAAAGCAAGTTGGGGACGGAAGGGTTTATTTGGCTCGCGCTTCCGTATTGCCGTTCATCATCGAAGGAAGACAGTCAGGACAGGAACTCAAACAGGGCAGGAACTTGGAGACGAGACAGGAGCTGATGAAGAAGCCATAGAGGGGTGCTACTTATCGTCTTGCTAAGGATGCTTTCTTATAACATTCAAGACCGCTAGCTCAGGGCTGACACCACCCACAACGGGCTGGACCCTCCTCCGTCAATCATTAATTAAGAAAATGCCTTACAGCTGGATCTTGTGGAGGCATTTTCTCAACGGAGGTTCCTTCCTTTCAGATGACTCTAGTTTGTGTTTCAAGTTGACATAAAACCAGCCAGCATATAGCCTTCTGAATGAGAAAAGATTTTCGCCAACTCTAAGTCTGATAGAGGGATAATTCCAAAATATATAAGGAACTCAAGAAACTACACATCAACAAGCCAAATAATCCAGTGGAAGACAGAGTGCAGATCTCAACAGAGGAATCTCACGTGGCTAAGTAACACTTAAAGAAACGGTCAACATCCTTAGCTCTCAGAGAAATGCAAATCAAAGCTATTTTGAGATTTCATCTTACACCTGTCAGAATAGCTAAGATCAAAAACACAAGTGACAATTTATGGTGGAGAGGATGTGGAGCAAGGGGAACAACCCTCCATTGCTGGTGGGAGTACAAACTAGTATAGCTGCTTTGGAAATCAATATGTCAGTTCCTCAGAAAACTGGGAATCATTCTACCTTAAGACCTAGGGCACTATACCTATACCACTCTTGGGCATATACCGAAAAGATGCTATATCCTACCACAAGGAATTGGAGGAGCAGCCTTGTTTTAGCTACTTATAGTGAACCATGTCTTGATCCTGTTCTGAATTACTCCAGTTCTTCATTCTAATGGCTGTCATGGCAGAGAAGGCCTTGTAAAGAAACATAGCTCCAAATGGAAGCTGGACTCCTAAATCAAGGAATCATGCTCTCAAAAAACAAACAACAACAACAGCAACAACAAAACCCAAAAAACAAAAGAAAAAGACTAGCCAGCACAAAAACAAAAGGGAAGGAGGCACGACCACAAATGAGGTGGTTCAAAATAGCTGGTTTTCCCCAGTTGATCAAATGATTCAAAACAACCCAAATCTTAAGCCCAGCTGATTTATTGTTATAGAATTAAATTGATGGTAAGATATGTAAGTAAGCAACCAAAGCAAGCAAACAAACAACAAACAGAAAACTCAAGTGAAAGGATGCTTACTACCTAATTTCAAACTTCACCGTAATTAAAATAGGGTTGTGCTGACACAGAAGGAGGGCACGGGAGTCTGTGGAAAAGAAGGGACAACTTGGGAATAAATGTTTAGTGTTGACAGTGGGATTTTGCTGAACGCAGCTGGTGATTCCATGGGACGGGGGGAAGTGAAGCCAGAGGGTGTGAGTAGATGCACAGAAAATAAATAACCCAAGAAAGAATGGAAGAAAACCTGTCTCCAGACTTGGATGGAAGGGGATGCAAAGAGATCATGCAGTACATTAAGGAAATTCAGCTGATCGGACTTGCTGGAAATTTAAAACTCACCATCAAAATAAAAATGGAAAGTCAAAGCCCAAAAGCATTGTTAACACAGCCATCTGGCAGAAGATTCCTGCCTGAACTACCTGTAGGCTAACAATCAAAGGCAAGCAAGTGATCTAAGAATGGGCAAAACCTCAGCAAATCTTCACAAAAGACCACATACCACTAATACTTAGCAAGCCCAGGTCGGCTGCTCAGCCCTGAAATGACTGCCTGAGAGCAGTTAGGATCTTTTAAACACTAAATAGACTGACTATTGTAAGAGATAACTTTATGTTCATATATCTGTTGTTTATTTTTCTTCACCTTAAAACACACCAAACGCCCTTCTCAGAATTTACTTGAGAGAAGGAAATCTGCATCCACAAAATTTACTTCTAGAGGAATGCTCTTTTTTCTAAATGGCAAACAACCCTAAACTTGTGGAAACGACTGTAGCTTTTTAGGACTGTTGTATCCAACAATAGAGTACGCATCATCAGCTTCCAAAAAAATAACTCACTGCTAAGGGCAATGTAGATTGACTTCAAAAACATTATGTGATACTCCAAATTTCAAAACAAACAAACAAACAAAATAATTGAGAAGAGAGATTATGAGTTCTACTGAGGGAGAGACTGAAGCCCACCTGAAGAGGCTCTTGTAAGATTAGTAGAAACATCCAGAATATTACTGGGCTGAAGACAACATATGCTCATTTTATTGTATGCAAATAGGGAAATTGATAGGTACATCCAAAGAACATGTCCTAGGTGTGTAAGAAGGATCAAATCTCAGGAAGAGAAAAAGAAACCTAAAAAAAAAAATCTAAAAAGATGAGAACAGGACAGGAAGTCAAATACACCTTTACTTGGATTTCTGCAAGAACAAAGAGAATGAAGGGAAAGAAACATTTGAAAGAATGACTAATCCTTTTCCGACAGCTTGATATAGAACACGAGGGTCGTATGCATCTCATACACTGGAAAAGAATGGGACACATATCTAGCAGAGTGGTGTCCACTGCAAGACAAGCAACACAGAGTGAGGACAGACTACAAAAGTAAGACCATCGAGGGGTTTGCTCAGTGAAGAGAGTTACAGGTGGGTGCTATTAAATATTGTTTTTTACTCATGAGGAAAAATGCCAATGTACATTTAGACAATGGAGTACTACTCTGTGGTGAAAAATAATGACATCTTGAAATTTGCAGGCAAATGGATGGATTTAGAAAACATTATATTGAGTGAGGTAACCCAGACCCAGAAAGACAAATATAATATGTGCTCACTCATAAGTGGCTTTTAGACATAAAGCAAAGAAAAACCAGCCTACAGTCCACAACCCCAGAGAGCCTAGACAACAAAGAGGACCCTAAGAGAGACATACATGGATCTAAATAGGAAGGAGAAAAGGACAAGATCTCCTCAGTAAATTGGGAGCATGGGGGTCATGGAAGAGGGTAGAAGAGAAGAGAGGAAGAAGGGAGGAGGGCAGAGAAAATGTATAGCCCAATAAAAATAACAAAAAAAGGAAACTTACTCTCTTTTAACCCTAATGGAGTCAGTGAAGTGAATAGTAGAGAATCTGAGCTGGACTCAATGAATTCACCCTCTGGGAGTTTCCTGCTGAGAAGAAACTGGGACCTTGACTCTGTATGCCCTTCTGGTAGAACAACCTAAGTAGGTCAACCCCACTATCCTCCAGTAAGATACAGCATGCCAGGTTTCACGAGTAAAACTAGGAATTTATCTCCAACTTCTTATGAGAACCACAACACCAAGTTTCTCAGCCATAGGCATCTATAGAGTGCTCTTGGAGATGAGGCCAGGGCTCATGAAATTGACCTGAACTCAGGTGGTACTAGGCTGATTTAATGATTATTGTCACCATTTGTGATTCTTTATCTTTTAAGAATATGGACTCACACGCTTTTGCTTCACACTGGGCCTTGTGACATGTATAGCATCGCTGGCCTGCAGACAGTTGATGTTGGGATGCTATTACAGAGCTTCCCCTGAATGCAGTTACGGGCATGTGGAGAAGATAGAGACTCACTCGTCCTGAATGCTCACTCAGCACATGGGACACATCTTGCAATCTGTATCGTTCTCTGCCAGACTTCACAAAGTGGTCCTTCCTATTTCACTGATCAGAAGGTTGACCACAGAAAGACCGGCGGCTCTCCCTCATTCCGTGGCCTATGTTGAAGAGATAGAAACTGGCCAAGCATCAGAAATGGAAAAGCTACTTCTTCTTGGTGGGATGGACTTGGTGCAAGGATAATGGAAAAGATTCCCGCACGGTGGTGGCTCATGCCTTTAATCCCAGCACTCAGGAGGCAGAGACGGGTGAATTTCTGTGCATTTGAGGCCAGCCAGGTCTGCAGAGCCAGTTCCAGGACAAGCCCCAAAGCTGAAAGAAACCCTATCTCGAAAACAAAACAACAATTTAAAAAAAAAGAGAGAGATTCTCTTGTTTTCTACCAGAACATCCACCATCTCCCAACTCATTCAGATCAAGTCAACTTTCGGCTCTTCAGGGCCTTTGAGGAGGAAGCCCATTTGTAAGAGACTAACAAATAGATACTATCCTTACACTGTTTAGACATGGGGGAAATAAACAGCTTACTCATTAAATTAAATATTCAATGAGATAAACATGAAAACTGAGTACTGAATATTAAATTCTATTGTTCTTCTAATGGAACAACTATGAATTCCTTTATCTATATTGAAGCCAAGTGAGAAAAAAACATGGAATTATGTGGGGGACAAAAGAAGTATTATGCTTCTAGGTCAATAGAGATATGGCTAAATATCAATAGAAACACCATATTTACACTACTTGGAAATAAAATAAAATATAAGCATATTACTTAAAATATGTACATTTACATAATGTAGCCACAAAATAATTCCCTAAAATTATGCAATCTACAAGGTCTCTGCCTGATAATATTTTTATAATCACTTAAATAATGGCAATGCAAAGAAAGTAGAGAATAAATCAAAATTATTTTACAAGAAAGACAAAATAAAATTCTTTCTGTGTTTCTGTATTATTTTAGGGGACTTATTTATAGCAATAAATACTACAATTATGCTACCTACAAACAGGGTAAAATTAAAGTAATTATCTTCTGAGTTACCTTTTAAATAACCTTGGAGTTATAAAGAAGTCGAAGAATCATAATGCTACTATGTTTCTATTCAGTCATCATATAGTCACTTAATAGTTATGAAACTAAAGGGGGAAATGGGTTATTTGTAAGAATAGAAGGCATTTTTAACATTGTTCTGGGCTTTCAGAAATACTTTTTTTGGAAAATAACTGAAGGGCCCTCTAATTCTGTTTCCATTGTGTGCTGACAGAGCTAAGTGGGGGTTGGGAGAAAAGGGGAAGATGAATTTCATCAAGTCAGTCATTCAGAAAACATCAACTCCGGGACCACTGGCTCTGTCTTACTGGACCAGGAGGAAGGGTGAAGGCTTGTGCCTCTTCTGAAGAGATGTTCAGGTGAAAGGTTGAACTTGGAGGAAGTCCTGAACATCTGCCACTCACTGTAATGAAAACTCGGTCCTGCTCTAATGGAGAAGTTGCTGGACCACACTCAGGTCAACCTGATAGGTGAACGTGGGGGGTTGGCATCTTGTCCACCTGGGAAACAAGATGATAGATTTAGACATTAAAAGAGCTTGTATCTCTGGACATCTGGTCAACCTGAGGGTTCTTGTAGTGAGACACTGTGACTGATATAATGGGAGCTCAGCAAGGTCAGCTGGACTGGGACTGAACGAGCATGTGATCAAACCAGTCGCTCTGAATGTGGCTGACAATGGGAACTGACTAAGAAGCCAATGATAATGGCACTGGGATTTGATTCTACTGCATGTACTGGCTTTTTGGGATCCTACTCTGTTTGGATGCACACCTTCCTAGGCCTGGATGGAGGGGGGAGGGCCTTGGACTTCCCACAGGGCAGGGTACCCTGCCCTCTCTTAGGACTGAAGGTGAGGGTGAGTGGGGGAGCGGGAGGGGAATGGGAGGAGGTGGAAATTTTGAATGGTATTATTTATAAAGCAATAAAAAATAGTTTTCTCAATTTATGCCAAATACTCTGTAATCTTGAGCATATAGATGTTTTTGAAACTTGTACATTTGCCTTTGATATTGTTTTATTTGATGTCTCCCCCCCAATACTTTTAGATGACTGAGGAAGTGCTCAGTAAGCAGAGTTCATGATTCAGAGCCACGTTTTTGCTTATGGACAGTATGTTGGCTTTAGATTGCCCCATGGGATGGTTTATACTGATTTTCAGTCAACAGGATCTATAATCATATTGGAGACAAACTTCTGAGCACGTTTGTGAGGATCTTTCTAGATTAGGTCAAATGAGGTGAGAAGACCCACTCTGAATGTGGGCAGCCAACCTCACAGGCTTGGATCCTGGACTGCATAGAAAAGAGAGAAATCTAACTCAGAAAAATGCCTTCTTGGCTCTGTGCCTTAGTGTATGAAATGTGACCAACCACCTCATCAGCCTGCAGGTTCCCTTCAGGTACTTTTTTTTTTTTTTTTAGGTATTTGAACACAGTGACGAGTAAGTAATTAATACAAGTGAAAGCTGTCAATATGGCTGAACCAACTTTGGTTTACATTTTAGAGTCATACAGCCTTTTGCCTACAGCGTTATTTACTCTGCTTTGGAAATATTCCTCTAACTGTGATACCAGATGAAAATCTTAGCTTTGCTACATTTCCGAGAAGACGGGATGTTGCCTTTGCAAATGGCTGCTTCTCTGCCCACCCCTCTTTTCCTAGCTCGCTTGCAGCTCTCCTAGTCTGAACACCTTCCGACCTCAACTGCATAGGCAAGTCCACCTCTCATTAATTTTAGAGCATGTTCCTTTGTTCTTCAAGAGTTCTGAAATTAATATCCCATACAGCCACATCCATCAGTTTCTCCCAAGTGCCTGTGGCTTACCTTCCAGAAGCTCCCCTTCTCCTGGAAGATTCATTCTGTCTATTTCTGGTTCCCATTATGGCCACATTTTCCTTTCTGAGCTCTCTAACCAAAGGTCTCCTGTGTTAGCAGCCTCAATCCAGGCTCACTCTAACTACCTTCAGATTATTCTAGACAATCTTTTCCATATGAGAACTTCGTTTGCTGGAGTGTCCACTTTTGCCCCACAACTTTACGGACTTATCTACCAACCTGGCACAGTGTGGCACTTTCCCTTCAGAGCTTCTTTGTCTGAAGTTCTTTTCTGATGCACAGTCTGTAACAGACACTTGGACTTGGGTGTTTTCTTATGGATCCTGTCAAGACAAAGCTGGTTATGATGCTATTTATCAGCTCAACTTGCTCTCAGAACTTAATCTTACTTGTAGTATTTTTTCAAAGGCAGCTATTAGTTCTTAATAAAGAGGAGGGCTTTCTGGCTCTGTGGTGGCCTTCCATGTGTGGCTGACTGCTGCAGAAGTTGGCTCAAGACTTCTGAATGTGTATTTTTATTTAAAATTAATCAACCACATTTATTTTTAATGTGTCAATTCCATTTTATTAATCATTTTAGCTAGGGTGGTTTTCATTGTCATTAAATTTCATATATACATGTCATTAAACATGGTTCGTGTTTGCTTTTTTACTCTGCCCATTCCCTGTAAAAACTATTTTTATTTTACAGAAAAATTAAACGGAAAATGCAGAACTCCCACATCCTCCTCCAAACACCCAGCATCCCCACTGGTACCCTCCCACATCCTCCTCCAAACACCCGGCATCCTCACTGCTACATTCCCACATCCTCCACCAAACACCCAGCGTCCCCAGTGGTACCCCACACTGATGTTCCAGTCTTCTCTTTCTAACTGCTCCCCACAGTGATTTATTATGATTAGAGAAAGAGCATAGCTCCCATTAGAGCCCATGTGTGGTGCTTTGTACCCTATACATCCTGCCAAGTGTACCCATATGTATCCATCAAAATAGCATCCCATAGAAGAGTTACTTTGCCCTAACACACCATTGAGATCTTATCGTTCTCCAGTCTTTCCCTCACATCCCCATGGTAACCATTAGCATCTTTACTTTCTCTACAGTTTTGCTTATCTACACTATCTCATAGTTTGGAATTATGCCACACAAGCATCCTTCTTCCATGTGTCTTGTCTCATTTAGGAAAATGTATCTGCTGTTCTTCCAATGTCTTTTTATAGCTTTCATAGACTTCTTTCAGTTCCCAATAATATTCCACCCGTTGGTATAAATCATAGTTTATCCAATCACCTACAGAAGTAAACCCTGGTTGCTTCCCATTTTTAACAATGGCGAAGAAAACTACAATAAACTCCACACAAAGTCTTTTTTGTATGAATGCATGCTTTCCACTTACTTGGATACCAAATATGTTTTCAATAAATATTACTTGACATCCTCAAAAATGTGCTGTGTGCCTTCCAGGAAGATATATAATTGAATGCTAGCCTGTCTTTTAAGTATGGTCTCATAATGATTCAAAATTTACTGTGGCCAAAATCAACACCATTTTCTGATAAAAGATGTTTGGACATGAATCCTGGCTAAAGAGTCCAAGCAGTGCTGGCCCAGCAGCTACTGGGAAAGCGCTGACCTGGAACATACTAGCCACCAGCTGGTGCCCCCAAGGTCTAGGGGACACAGCTATAAATCACCCCCAGATACCAGGATCTGGTCACAACAGAATCCAGACACCCTAGCTAGCAGGGCACCCATCCTTACATCGAGGAACCTGGCAGCCTGGGCAGACCTGGGGCAGGCTGAGAGGGGGGAAGCAAGACCTGCCTGGTGCTGTCCCTTCTTGGGATGGGCTTCTTGCTTCAGTCCTTCTTGGAATTTTTTTGCTCGTGAAGAATTGTTCAGCCCCACCCCACTCATGACCTTAAATATTTAGGATGCAGAAAGCACCCAGAAGATCCAGCCAGGGAGTCACTACTAAGGAGAGCTGCGGATGGCCCGTGGGTGATCAGATGGACCATTAACGGCAGCATAAAATACGTGATAAGGTCACAGTGTCATAAATGAGTATATACTTGGAGCAGGGAGGGACAGTTCTTACTACCTGAGTTCCCACAGATGTCATGTGGAGAAGATGCAAACATCACAGCAAACCCAGGGTGCCTGCTTACATTAGTATGGGCACTCACGGATGCCATATCCTGCAGTTACATCATCTGCACTACCTGCTGGCAAGCTTTGAACTCCAGATTTGGGCACACCTTCTATTTTGCTGGGCTCAGGTAGGAAAGGAAAACCTGTCTCAGGTGCTCACTAGAAATGTGGAGAAGTACGTTCTGGGGAAAGGCTATGTGGGGAGTGCTGTTCTAGAAGGGGTCCTTGGCCACAGATGAAAAGAGAAAGAACCAAAATCACGACCTGGTGGAAGGCGCTTGAATGCAGCAAACCACGTTGGGTATAATGCGATTAGAATGGTCATTAATGTGGCAAGTAGAGAAATAAAATGCCTAACAGTACCAGGTGTTTGTAAAGAGCCGGCTGATCCAAGCTGTTTCCTTAGAGTATTGGGTAAGACTCATAAAAGGCAAATGGAGCATGAATGGTTCAAATATGAAGACTTGTTCCTCAAGGAGACACAGGGTCCCAGAAGTTCTTCCAGGGAAAGGACAATGAGAACTTGAGAAAGACCACAAGGCAGCAACCGAAACCTGAGAAACAACCCTGACCTGAGGCAGGAGAGCATCCTGGGTGGTGGGAAGTGGAAAGCCAAAGAGAAAGTGTCAGGAGGACAAAAACAGAGTTAAAGGGGAGATGAACATCAGCTGGGTATCATATTTCAATAATCATATGGGCTCAGCTAGTCACAATACATCTTTTGAGTTGTCAAAGGGGTCACAGCAGACTATCTAAAAGGGGAACATCACCAAAACTTGAAATGAAGATGTATAAAATAAATAGAAGCAAACATTTTAAGGAAATTGGACAAAATAAGCATTAAAGGTTAAAAACAGCATAAAATGAAAGACTGCATAATAGTCTTAATATTGCATAGTGTATAATACATGAATATTTATTCATTTTATGTCAACAATTATGGGAATCCTCAAATGCAATTTCTGTAAGGAAGCTTACAAAGCTACAGTAAGCATTTGCCAGCGTCATGTCTGGAGGTCTGATGGAGTTAGATTTGGAGTCATGCCTGACTGAAATGCTTCCATCAATGAGGCTGACAAACACCAACAATGTCCTGAGCAGCAGCGTCAAGCTCCAAGAGGAGAATCTCAACACAGAACGCATGGACAGATGACTCCTGGAATGCAGAGACCTGATCTACACACATCTACAAACTCTGAAGAGAACGGAGGTGAAGCCAGGCCTGGGCTCTCTCTGCAACAAGATGGGACGGGTCTGGCCATGGAACACAGAAGTGGCATTCAAGGAGTTGCAGGTAGTGACGCTGTCCTAAGATTTATATGAGGGGTGGCCTCTAGAGTATTCGTTTGTTACATTTTATAACTGCAACTGGCTACACATGTCACTTTGAAGGTGTGACATATACAATAAAGAACATAGTTACTCCATGGAAATGTCACTGAGAAATAATGCTTGGAAAAAAGCTCTTAGCTACTAACCTGGCTCATACAACTTTCCAAAATGTTAGCGAAATATACATACAAAGGAATTCTAAAGATGACTGGAGCTGTGTGGCCCTCACCTGCAGACTCTCACATTGATGGGATGAGACAGAAAGCCACGCTGGATCCAGTTTCTAAAGCCAAACTCACTGTCCCTTCTGTGGTGGCATTGCCTCTTCTCTCGGGCTTTATGAGGTGTGGAGGACACATAGTGTAGTGAGATTCAGAGAGGGTGCAGTGGCCCAGAAAGAAGGGCCTAGAGCCCACTTAGGGTTTGATATGCTCTAAAGACTAAAGAAACTGTGCTATGACTTTGAATAGGATAAGAGCAAGATCAGTTTGTAGTTTTGGATACTTGACCGTCTGCAAGTGAAGAACACATCGGAGGTCTGGATACAGGAGGTGGAGACACAATGTTGGGACAATGATAGCAACCAATGGCAGCAACAGGACTAAGGGAGGTCTAGGCAAGAACTGAGGGAGGGCTGAGGCTCAGGCTAGAGCACTGAGGTAGCAGCATCATAGAGTTTCCGTGAGAATGAGCTAATCTGACAGATGGTACCTTGGGGTAAGTGAGGAAACTGTGTCGTGATCCCCAGGGGTGCCCTGGATGCTCAGCTCTGCCTAGTGCGCCAGCTCTCACATGCCTGAGGGAGGACAGGCTGTCCGGAGGCCACCACACCAGTTCTGGATCTACAAGGTTGGACAAGTCTTTGAAAACACCTAGAAAAGCTTAATTCCCCCCAAACCTGGCAAGAAGTCATCTCCTCTCCTTGCCTTCCCTTCTCCCTTTCCCCGAAAAACCTGTTTTCTTTTACTAGTCCCATTGAGTGTTCATGCAGACTGTATTTTATTAAGCTATCGTCCTGAAATCAATTTTACTCCAGTTGAATACTTCTGAATAAAGTATTTCTATTTTATTCACCACGGGTAGTGGGGCAGGATTCTGGGTTTAGAACAGGCAGCCATTCATTCAGAAACACAGATTTTCTTCATGTTCGTTGTGTGATTTGTGTTTGTAAAAGTCCAAAATAGGAAAACTAAGGATGAGAGCCACTGAAATAGCAAAAATTCATCAGGAAAAAAGACGAAAATGAAGGCGTCCTGAAAAGCACAGAGGGCGATGGGCACAATGAAGTAAGTTAGAGAGACCACTGCCTTGTAAATCACATGGGAAGATATCAATGCAGACAGGGGCCTGAATCCCATAATCATCAGAGTGAAGAATGCATCGCAACTTAAGAGTAGCCAGGGCCTTTTTGAAAGATGAAGACTGAGCCTGAAAATAGATTCTGATGAGAAAAGGGGCTCTTCTGGGTGAGCAAGGAGTTTGGCTGACGGGGAAAGCACCTATCTAAACTCCAGGATCAAAGGGTAAAAGTGCACATTCCCACAGTCCTGAGGCTGGGGTGAATGAAGAGGACCTGCAGAACCAGAAGGGGGGACAGAAAACACAGGCCCAGGGTCAAGTCAGGAGCAGGTCTCCAACTCAACTCAGGCCACCACCAAAAGCTCTGCGTCACCTTTGTCTGTAGGATAACCGACATGGACAACGACAAAGGGCACCTGTGCAGAGAACACAGGGCGCAAACTTCATGGCTTGCCCTTGTCTTCAGTGGAAGAACCAGACTTGGTGTCTTTATTTCTCCTGGCATGTGGTGAAGGAAAGCGCCTTCCTGGGCCCTTGGAGCTGTGCACTCAGGACACAGTGCACCAAAAGCCACACCCTTGCTTGCTCGTCTTTGCCTCTGCAGCTGCTGCAGCAGCCGGGTCCAGCAAGGCTGCCTGCACTGTGGTTGCAAGATTTCACGCCTCCAGGTGCTGCATGGATTATTCATGAAGGCTGCCTAACTGTCACCATGGAAGCCAATTGGCTGCGGCGCTTTTAGCATATTAATAACCTTCTCTGATTTAGTGCTGGGCGGGGCTGCCACCTGCACTTATAGTAGGAAGGGTGTGATCTCCAGAACCCTGTTTGCTATTTCTTTCCGGTGGGGGAGGGATGAGGGTGTCAAAAAAGGAATATTTACAGAATGAGTTAACCCAGGAAAGCCGGCTATGGATTCTCCCTCAGGGTTAAGGTCAATCTTCTTAGACTTTTTTTCTTCCTTTTCTTCTTGACCACAGTACCACGGTGGTCAAGACAAGATTTCTGAGTGTGCAGACATTACATCAGAGAACCAGGTGACCAAAAGCTTCATCACCAAGAGAGAGGCTGGTGGATCCTGCTTGGAAGCCAGGCTGGGGGCTGCTGGACTCTCCAAGACAGCTTCTAACCGTGGGCCCTGGAAACCAGGTGTCATGACGCTGGAACAAACGGAGTAAATTTGCAGGCCTGCATAGACAACTTCTCAGTCCAGTGGGGAATTAAATAGGCTCCCAAATAGGAGACAACTGTCATACTTAGACCAGAGAAAGAGATAAAGAGCCGTGTATCCATGGGTGAAGCACAGTCAGGGTGTAGGTCAGGGCAGTGGCAGGGTGTCCAGTTAGGCACAGATGTGTGCAGTTCAGGATAAGATGTTTCCTTTGAACCTGGCACTAGAGAAATATCCAGGAATCCATAGGGATGATCCCAGCTAAGACTCTAAGCAATAGTGGAGAGGGTGCTCAAACTGGCCTTGCCCTGTAGTCAGATTGATGGCTATCTTAAATGTCACCATAGAACCTTCATCCAGCAACTGATGAAGACAGGGGCAGAGACCTGCAGCAAAGCACTGGGCTGAGTTCCCAAAGTCCAGCTGAAGAGCGGGAAGAATGAGAATATGAGCAAAGAGGTCAAGACCATGATGGGGACACCCACTGAAATAGCTTACCTGAGCTAATGGGAGCTCACCAACTCCAGTTGGACTGGGAAGGAACCAGCATAAGACCAAACTAGACCCTCTGAATGTGGGTGACAGTTGTATGGCTGGGGCAGACTGTGGGGCCACTGGCAGAGGCACCAGGATTTGTTCCTGCTGCTTGTATTGGCTTTTTGAAACCCATTCTCTTTGGATGGATGCCTTGCTCAGCCTGGATACAGTGGGGAGGGTCTTGGTCCTTCCTCAGAGCAAATGTGCCTTACCCTCTCTGAGGAGTGGATGGGGGTGGGGTGAGGGGGTGAAAGTGGAGGGAATGGGAGGAGGGGAGGGAGTGGAAGCTGGGATTGGTATGTAAAATGAAAAAAGATAGTTTGTTATCTATTTTTAAAAAAAGTTAAAAAGATGTTTTCTTTATTTAAATTGTATATCAGGTCAGAGTCAACTTGCCATGCAAGGGACACTGTATCAGGCTTTTTCCTCTGGGCCACCAATCAGCTCCCAAATCATGACGTGGAGACTTCTTATTAGTTACCAATGTCCAGGCTAGCTTAGGCTTGTTTCTGACTAGCTCTTTTAACTTAAACTAACCTCAGTCAACACTTTCTCTTTCCCTATCTTTTGCCCCAGGGCTTCTTACTTTTCTTTCTTTCTGTATATCTCACTTTCACAGCCTCTCTTGTCTTGACTGCCTGCCTTCTGCCTGGCTTCTTGTCCAGGGTGTCTCCCTCCTTTGCTCCTCTGTTTTTCTTTACTCATTCCCCCGTCTTGAGCCTAGATTCCTCTTCCTGTTTATCCTCTGTGCCTGGCAGCCCCACCTATCCTTTCCCTGCCTAGAGCTAATGGCCATTCTGCCTTAGGCAGGCCAGGCAAAACAAAGGCAACACATCTTCACGTAATTAAACAAACAAATGTAGCAGAAACAAAGTAACACACACACACACACCTTTACACAGTAAAAAGTAATATTCCACAGCACAGATGTAACACATCTTTGCCTAGTTAAAACAGTATCCCACAACAGGGCGCTCTTTGTAGTCTAAAGGTGGCATAGTTAATGATTGTTTTTGTTGCCCGCAATGGAGGGTGCTTTCTCCAGAGCACTGTGTGACCGTAGTTGCCTTTCCCTTTAGCAAAAGCAGTAGAAGCCCTTCTCAGAGTCTGCAGATGAGGCTCCTAGAGAGAAAGGGGGTCCACAAAGCACCTACTGGACTCTGCCAGGCCAGTCTGCAGCACACACAGGACCCCAGAGTCCCGGGTAACAACTGAACGGATGCATTATACTTCCAGAAACCAAGGGGAGAAGCCTCGTGGGCACTGCAAAATGACCAAGTCCCTCCACTTGCTGGGGACATGCAAACAAGCCAGCGTCACAGTTCGTGTGCTGGCTTGGTGATGCCCTCTGATGAGGTAGAGCAGGTGATGAGGGAGGCTCTGCCAGGGGGGAAAGAGGAGCACTTCTCAAAACACTTGTGGCAGTTAGTGGAAACCCTGTTAGAGCGTTGTGTAGAGAGGAGGCTGGAATAGCATCAGAGATGTTTAAGCCACCATGTCATTTTTTAGCAAATGTTTGGAGACATGGAGAGGTTAGGTTGCCACCATGCTTTGGGTCCTGCTGAAATGAATCTTTTGGATTGGATTCTGTGTTGTCCCATGACAGGAAACTAAGTCGGCAGTAGGGATCCAAGGTTGCCCAGCAGCTGACGTACGTGTGTGTGTGTGTGTGTGTGTGTGTGTGTGTGTGTGTGAGGGTGCCAGGCTATGTTCTTAGTTCTGTCTTAGAGCGTGCATTGACTGTCCTTCGGCTCTATGAACTTTCCAGGGAAGACCTTGAGAAGGTGAAGTCACAGGCATTGGCTCCGTACTCTGTTAAAGGTGGGATCTGCATAGACAAAGTGTGGGTCTGAGTCCACACACATCATGCATGGTCACATAGGAATGTGAGAGTAGTAGAGAATATGTCTGTAAATAGATGGCTGTGACTTAGAGCTTAGACGATGCTGACCTCTGCATGTTCATATCTTAGAGTCCCCCAAAAATAAACCAACGTTACCTAAGCCTTCATAGAGTCTTGACTAGCTTGCCCCGCACCTAGAGAGAGGTGACCAGTTGGACGCTCAGTGAGAGTGGAAAGATGGACAGGACCGGAAGGAGGACAATGCGTTGATGATGTCATCATCATGGTGGTCCATAGCCCTGGGGACCCACCTGCATGGCTTGACAGCTGTTTGCTTCCAGTCAAATGGAAGTGAGGCGGCTTCTGTCTCTTAATCTCAATTTGGACCAGGGGCCGTGCGGCTTTCTCTAAACCTCATAAATGTGTGGGTGTAAAGCTTATTATAAAAGGAGGGCTACAAATAGGTGATTCTCCTTGAAATGAGAGTTTAAAGCAGGGATGAGGAGAATAAAGAAATATCCGGAGGAGTAAATGGCAAGACCTGCGGTAGCTCTGCAGCAGGGTGCCCGGCCTCCCCCAGAGTCCACCACGGCTGCTCCCACAGTCTTCCAGTCCCACTCTGAAGCCCGTTGGGCTGATGCAGCAATACCACTTCAGGTAGAGGAAGCCCTTTGGTCGTTATTATAATAAAGCAATTTGCAGTGGCTACCGGCACAAAGGCAGTATCTATACGGTAAATATATACATACATAATTAGATGGCCATCAAATTATATAGGATGGTGTTTAAAGACACAGAGGGTTCAAAATTGAAATGGGAGCCTGGTAAATAACCCATTATGCCCAAAGAAGTCCTGATTGCCTATTCATAGTTGAAATTTACATGAACCCGTGTTCATTAAAGAATGAATAGCTGCTAATTTGCAGCATAACCAAGCAAAGTTCAGATGACAGAATTAAAAAGGAAAAAAAAATCTCAAATCAGAAATCTACCAGCTGTCCCACATAAATTAAAAACCAATGCAACTTCCTCCATACACTGGAGAGCCTATTTTTAAATCCTACTATCTAACTAAAATACCCAGAAGAAAAAAAAATGTATAGATTGTAGAAATCAGAATTCAATAATAAGAAAGAAAATGGAAAGAAGAAAATCAGTCTATTTGTTAAAGGAAATTGTTAAGTGGCTTTCTCCCCCCCCCATCTGCCCACAGTCATCTCTCTTTGTCTCCTTGTCTCTCTCTGTCTCTGTCTCTCTCTTTCTCTCTGGTCTGAGTATCACTCCAGGATACAATACAGCCACGATTTTATGCAGACAGTAAACAGGAAGATTAAATATTTAAAATGCTTAACAGGCTAGCTTTGAACTCATTATGTAGCTAAGGCTGGCTTTCAGCTCCTAAAGCTCCTTCCCCAACCTCTAGGATCGCCAGGGTTGCAGGCTGCAGGTTGCAGCCAGCATGCCAGGAAAGATTTGAAGCTTCAGTTTGCATTGCCGATCCTATCTCTAACGTTTAGTTTCCTGCATCTCTTCTACAGTTCTTCCCCATGATGGAAATCGTAATTGTTGTTATTTTGGCTTTCAGGATTCTGACATTTGGAGTTTAATTCTTTCAGAATTGTGATATTTGGGGAAGATTTTAAATGCTGATGATTTTAGTCTTTTGGTGTTCTGCTGCTCGGGGTGGTGTCTCCAGGATTACGGCTGGCAGCATGAGCATTGCCAGTCTGTGGCGGCTTCTAAGCATGCACGCGTGTAACTGCGCCTTCTACTTCATATGTCAGCCCTCATGTGCTCCATGCTCATCACTTTGTGGCCTGAGGAAAGTCCAGCCTAGAATCCAAAGGAACCTTTTATTTTCCGTTTTAAAATGGCATCTTCAGTTATTTGACAAATTCAAACTTCTCCACCATTTCCTGGTTTTGAATTTCTATTGTCTGTCACATGTCTATTCTTGAATCGGCCATCTGATGTCCAATGTCTCAGTGGTGGTGATGCCGCCCAAGAAGATCAAAGAACCAGCTATTTCAATCATAGGTAATACAAGGGCACAGTGAGTTCACAAGTTTGATCTATCAAGGCATCAAAATGAGCAAAATAGTCTTTTAAAAATACAAGATTTTTTTTTCTAATTTTTTTAGACAACAAATCTCCTCTTCATATGAATTTTCTCTTAAAGGGATTCCTATGAAAAACCAGTTATGAAAAATTAATCCATACAAAGAATTCGAAATATTCAGAAAAGACTCTCAAACCTGAAATTGGGTTTAGTAAGCTGTGCAGATACATCAAAAGTAAATAATTGCATTTTTGTCCCTGATATTAGTGTGTGTTATTAGGGAAGGCACGTCAGTCCCAGAGATGAAAGGGATCTGTCCCCAGGGCGAGCTGATGCTAGGGATGTCTGCAGCCCAGTCCATGGTGAAACATCTAGAAGTCCATGGAGAAGCTCCCCCCCACTCCTCACTCGTCATTGTTTATGTTGTTCTCAGTGAGTTATTATCCTTAGCCTCACTGTGAGTCATTATTATTCATTTTCTGCCTTAGAGTGGGACCACAGAGAAGACAGAGGCAGCTGTTTGCTCAGTATATTGGTTCTGACGCAGAGGAAAACCGCTGCAAATGGCCTCACCTTGTAGGAAACTCAGCTGAATGTAAGAGGCCTGTAATGTACTGAGTTTGACTTGGAAGGCAGCCAAAAAGAGAGCACTTAAAAATATAATCCTGAATACCACGCAGAATTCCACCATGATGCAGTTTCCATTGCTGCAGAGCAGGACATTCAGCCAATCGTTGTGTAAAAGGCATATACCTTCCTCAGAATGGAAGACCTTGTTGGTTTTCCTATTAATAAAATACTTGAGCCTTGTCTATTTAGAGATACTTTACTGAGGTCTCTTCCATCGGTTCAATTCATATGTTTTTTCTTTTAATTTGAGATTTTATTTATCTATTTTTGTATGTCTATGAATGCTTGCCTGAAAGTAAGTCTGTGTACCAGATGCATGAAGTGACCAAGGAGGCCAGAAGAGGGCACTGGATCCCCCAATAGATGGTTGTGAGCTGCCATGTGGGTGCTGGGAATTGAATCTGAGTCCTCTGCAAGAGCAGCCAGTGCTCTTAACCTTGGAGCCATCTCTCCAGTCCCAGTAACCACTGTTTTTATGCCAGAAGTTCTTCTTTTCGGTGCAGATATTCAGTTGGTGATGAAAGTAGACACCCATCTGCTTTATTAGAGAGTAAACATTTTATTGTCTGATTTACTTTGTTGTATTTATATGAGATAATTTCAAGTTTTCTGGAAGTGAGACTGCTTGGATTATAACACATCTACATTTATTTCTATTAATACTGAAAATCTACAGCCCCTGCTGTAGCTACTGTTGCTTAAATACACAATTTCCTTACTAAAGACAACACTGTATTTCATAACCTGCAAGAGTTATATTATTATATAATATATCAATGTATTATAAGAGCCATATTTATACTGGACATATATAAAGCTTACTAAATTCAATAGTACTTGAGAAAACTTATGTATGTTAACAGATACATGTGATATATCAGAAAAATTCATTTAAAATTTTCTGGGGAAAATTTCAGGTAAAAGATAATGGATGAGCCCTGCAGCTTCTAAAACATTATTAAAAGACAATAAAGGCATGCATGTAGAGGTACAGACCTACAAAGATAAAAAGCTTAAGAAAGAAGGGCATGTGACAAACTTTTGGAAGTTATGGGCATTCTGGTTTCCTTTCTGCTGCTACGACAAAACACTTAAGGGAGGAAAGATTTATTTGCCTTACACTTCCAGGTCACAGTCTATCATTGAGGGAAACCAGGACAGAAATTTAGGCAGCAATTGTAGCAGAAACAGTGGAGCGATGCTGTGTGATGGCTTGCTTGCAGGCTCATTCATAGCAAAGTTTCTTAGTCAGTCCAGAGCCAACTAAGGACCCCAGGAGGCTGCAGCCTCCTACATCAGTGAACAATGAAGACAACCCCCCACAGAAAAATCTGATGTGAGCAACTCCTCAACTGAGGCTTTCCTCCTCACCCATGGCTCTGGGAATGCAGGACAAGCAGTTAAGGTTAACGAAGAGAAGGGGAAATGATGTGAAAAATTGACTTAATCCATCTGCAGAAAGAAAGAGCATTGCACTGGCAATTAATCTTATGGTAAAAAGGAATTAATAGAAAGATAAAAGATAAAGATAACAAAGGGATACACAATGAGAAGGGTTTAAGAAAAGTGAAAACAAGGGAGAAAAGATTTGAAAAATCAGCACAGGTGGGCTTGACTTCTAAAGGAATCTCTGGAAGGAAGTCATGAAGATAAGACAGGTGCTGAGTGCATCAGTAAGATAATCAATAATAGAATACAAGGTAGTTTTTGTAACAGAAGAAACATATGGAGTGAGACTTCCATCATAAATTCAACAAGCGAGGTGGTGGTGAACACACCTTAAACCCAGCCCTCAGGAGGCAGAGGCAGGTGCATCTCTGTGAGTTCAAGACCAGCCTGGTCTACAGAGTGAGTTCCAGGACAGACTCCAAAGCTACAGAGAAACCCTGTCTCAAAAAACATAGGGGGGATAAATCCCAACCAAATAAATGAACAGCCTTATAAAGTCATATTCTTGAGAAATTTATATGATATATCCTCAAGAGGAAACTATCTTAGTTATTAAAGGAAACAAAAGAGTTACATTTAAGGAGTCAGATGGGTTTTAGTGATTATTCAGAAACTGGAGAAGCCAGGTCTTTAAAAATAATAATTAAAAAAAAAGGTTTTAGACTTAGCATGGAACTTCGATGGCATGTTCTAAAGGGCTAACTAACGGACAGCTTGTTCTGACAGCCAAGAGTAGATTTCACTAGCTGGAAAATGATAGAACCCAAAGTTGTAATAAGATGTAAAAATGAAAAACTAAGTAAGAAAGAAACAAGATGATTATCCTTACTACAGACATTTTTTTTTTAAAGAAAAACAGAAAAACTGTGCAACAAATGACTGCTGGTTGAGATTTCTGTCCCACCCAGCCAGTCATTTAGTCCCAAAGAAACACACAGAGGTCTACATTAATTATAAACTGGTTGGGCTAGTAGCTCAGGCTTCTTATTAGCTCTTACATCTTAAATTAGCCCATTATTCTTGTTTATGTTAGCCACATTGCTTGGTACCTTTTTAGGCGAGGCATTCTCATCTTGCTTCCTCTGCATCTGGGTGGCAACTGCAGACTGAGACTTTCCTCTTCCCAGAATTCTCCTGTTCTCGTTACCCCACCTATACTTCCTGCCTGGCTACTGGTCAATCAGTGTTTTATTAAAATACAAGTGACAAATCTTTACAAAGTACAAAACCATTGTTCTACACCACTCCCCCCCTTTTTTCCAAAATGAGAACCCAGATCTAATATCCTTTGTTTAGCTTTTTTTCCAGACCATTATCCATAACAACTTGTAATCAAAACTTTAAACAAAGATAAATAACCATAATCCATTTTTGGGGAATATGGGTATAGTTTTTCAGGCTACTACCTGCTGATTGGGGTCACTGATAATCTTATGGGGACCTCAAGAAAATTTAGAATTATGATTAAGTCCTGACTGGAGTATCCTGTGAGGCTTGATCATCTCATCCACCAATCTTGAATCTATTCTAGATGTAGAATTCAGACATCTGTGCCATTAGCTCTTATCAAAGATTTCTTAGGGGGTCCTCCTTAGACAAACCTGATTTTTTTTAACCCAGAATGAATCCACAGCCTCTCACTTCCTGTGGAAACCAAAGCAAAACCTCTTCTTCACAGTAACATATATTTTTACTTAAATTTTGACGTCAAGGCATTTTCAAAATAATATGTTTGATTAACCCAGCAGCATTTATATACAAATGTCTTTTTTATCAGATTTTGCTTCTTCCTCAGCCACCAAACAATTCAAAGACAACACAATAACATACAGTACCCAGATTCTCTGTGTATTTTCCATCTTTATGTGGCTTTATTTTAAACTCTATTTTTTTTCTTTTTATTTAAAATTTTTGGTTTTTTGAGACAGGGTTTTTCTGTGTATCTTTGGCTGTCCTGTAACTCACTCTGTATACCAGGTTTTACTTGAACTAGCAAAGATCTGCCTGCCTGCCTCTGCCTCCCAAGTGCTGGGATTAAAGGTATGTGCTATCACACCTAACTACTCTCTTTTTCTTTTCTTTTTAAAGGATGTTATCCTTTTTCTTTTCTTTCTTAAGCCAACACATATTTTTAAACAAACTGTAAACCATTTAGAGGCTTTCTTCATCTCAACCTATCTTTACTGTATATTTCTCTTTTTTTTGATCACATGAGTCTTTAATTTGCTAAGCAATATGGCTAGGATTAGAGCCATGGCTTTGATGGCTGGATCCACTCCATTCTATAGCTTTCTGAGAGTCTAACTTCATGGTAGAGGTGTTGGCAGGAGCCATATTTATTGGCACAACTCTATGGAGTTTCAAGGTCCATGCCACCACCAAGAAGCATGCTATTGGCTATTAACACCATTTAAGTGTTTGCTGGCAGGTATCCTTTAAACAACTGCCAGGTTTTTGCAACTAAAGCTGAGTCAGGAAGCCTCTCTTAAATGAGATACACTTGCCTCTAGCAAACAGAGCCCACCTGAGAAAATGCTGCTACCAAGAAGCCATGCTTAATTCTGTTCTTTTGTGTCCAGAATTACTTCCCAAGCTCTCCCAGGTTTTAATTGGATTCAGTGCCCCACATTGGGTGACATTTTGGCTAAGACTTCTGCCCCACCCAGTCCCACAGTCATTCAGTCCCAAAGAAACACACAGAGGTCTACATTAATTATAAACTGGTTGACTTAGTAGCTCAGGCTTCTTATTAACTCTTACATCTTAAATTAGCCCATTATTCTTGTCTATGTTAGCCATGTGGCTTGGTACGTTTTATCAGCAAGACATTCTTATCTTGCTTCCTCTGCATCTGTATGACTACTACAGACTGCAATTTTCTTCTTCCCAGAATTCTCCTGTTCTCATCACCCCACCTATACTTCCTGCCTGGTCACTCTGCCTATACTTCCTGCCTGGCTACTGGCCAATAAGCATTTTATTAAACCAGTACAACTTAACAAAACTTTCCAAGGTATAATAAGATCATTGTCCCACAATAAATGACAAGCTCACAGAGGGCCTCATGAGCCAGGCCCCACAGTTGCTAGGTATGTTTGTCCTAGCAAATCTCCTAGGACAGTACACACAGAGTGTTTTCCCAAGACCATCATGTGATGGCCAAATAGTACTAGAGTCTTTGCTTTCTGCTTCCATCTCTTTGCAACTCATTCACTATGGACTGGAAACCAGTTAAAATACCTAGCCAAAAACAGGTCAAGATGAAAACCAGATGCTCACAGGTACTTTCATGGCAGTGGGGTTCTTAGAAACAGCCTTTCAGATCTCCAGCCACTTTGGTTGTGATCTTCCGTGCTCTTCATCTGTAAGTAAAGAACATGTGCACCAGTCAGTGATGTCACATGCCTTTCATCCCAGCACTCAGCAGGCAGAAGCAGACAGATCTCTGTGAGTTTGGGGCCAGCCTGGTATACAGAGAGACTACGCAGGTTCTGCTGAGAATTTTTTATATGTCAGAGACACACAAAGCCTCTGATGGCCCAAGTGGCACTGCAGTCATTTAGCCCCTCCTATATTAGTAATGATAATTTTAAATCATCAGTCAAAAGGCTTGATACCACTGCCTTGATTGTATAGCAGAAATTAGTGAGAAACAGTATGCTAGCTGAGGTAGACAGTGGTGAAGCTTCACAGCCTGAGAAACTTCTTGTTTAATGCTTGTGAGAATCAATCAGTGAAAACTGAAATGATTTTTTTTGTAGGAGATATTTAACTATCCATTAAGTTTCAGTGGCTGTAGGAATATCTGGGATGTTCATCTCCTCTTAAAGAGATTTATCCATTGGTTCTTTTTAGGGAAGTGTTTCTTTAAGTCACATTGGTAAGTTTACAGAAAAAAGAGCTTGTTTTGTAACACACCGTAGTTATACTTTTATTGTTTTAAGGGTGTTTCCACACTCTGTGTGTTATGTGCCTCCATTCCCTCCCTTCCCTTTCATCCTTTTCTCCTTTCTCCCCTCTCCTCCCACATCCTCCCCTCATCTTCTTGTCTCTCTTGTCTCTTCTGTCCAAGATAATTCTTCACACATTTATAATGGACTTGAAGTAGTTTTGAAAGGTAGCAGTCAATTATGTTGTAAAATACTACTCAATTAGAATTTGCCTGATATCTTTCATTATTATACTTTAGAGAGGAAAACCACAACAATCACATGTTCTCATGGCATTATGTTCATGATATACACAGGCTAGTTTTAACTGTCAACTTGACACAAGCTAGAATCACTTGGGGAAAGAGTATTAATTAAAACCTGGGTTGATCGGGTTGGTCTGTGGGCATGTCTGTAAGAGGTTGTATCAACTCTTAAGTACTGGAAGAAAGCACAGCCCATTGTGACTGACACCATTCCCTAGGCAGGGAATCTTGAAGTTTGAAAGGGAAGAAGAATGCTAGTTTAAAGTAATAAGTTAAGCAAGGATCCATGTTTATTAGCTCTCTGCTCTTCCTGTGGCTGTGACTCTAAGTTCCTTCCTTGACTTCATGTAAAATCTTTAGCCTGTAATGAAGAAGTGAAGGAAGAGGAAGAGGAGGAAGAGGGAGGAAGGTGAAGAGGGAGTCAGAAGAAAGAAGAAGAAGGAGGAGGAGGAGAAGAAGGAGGAGGAGGAGAAGAAGGAAGAGGAGGAGGAGAAGAAGAAGAAGAAGAAGAAGAAGAAGAAGAAGAAGAAGAAGAAGAAGAAGAAGAAGAAGAAGAAGAAGAGGAAGAAGAAGAGGAGGAGGAGGAAGAAGAGGAGGAGGAAGAGGAAAGAGAAACTTTTTTCTTTTAGTTTCTTTGATCTTTTGACAGGACATGTTTCGAAAGAAGTGGAATATTTTGTGGCTGGAGCTGTTCCAAGTGAGCTTTTGATGGTTTTCCCCTGATTATCACTAATTTTGAGATGAACATGAACTATATTCTCTAGAAGAAGTATTTGTAGTTAGGACTCTATTCATAAACATTTAACACCAATAGGCATGGGGTGCACGGTGTCACCAAGCTTCAGGGCTGTCATAAAGCACAGAATATTTACCCTAAGAGCTGAACTTGCTCTCTGAGTACCACAGAAGAAAAATCAGTAAGAACTTTTCCACTCCAGTGGCCTCTTGGGCTGTGTATGGAACCAAATGCAGAGTAAGTTTTACTTCTGTAGGAGAGGTGGTAAGATTCTCAAATTTATTTATTTTTTTTGGAGGGGTGGTTTTCAAGACAAGGTCTTGCTGTAGTTTTGGAGCCTGTCCTGGAACTAGCTCTTGTAGACCAGGCTAGCCTCAAACTCACAAATTGAATGTAATTCTATTAATTATGTGTTTCTGTGATTTCTCAAGCATGTTTACAGAACAATACAGCCCCCACATACGAGCAGGCACTAAGGATAACATTTTGGTATTTGTCACAGGTTGTTGCCATCACCAGGAACAGCAATTTCATCCTGTATCCTTTCATTCAATTGTGGTGGAAATGACACTGAGAAACTGGGAATGATGATGTGAAATCAGGCAGATGGAGATTTGAAACAACCCCAATAGCTCCATCAACTTAGATACTCAATATCCAGCTAGTAGTTTTAATGAAGCCACGTCAACAGCTGTCTTCTTTGCAAACACCCAAATGATCTGTCACATGACAGTATCTGAAGACCTGTGGCACCCAGAACCTGTATAGAGTTCTTCATGTTTCCTCCAGCCCTGTTGGAGGAAGGGCAGCCACTTATTGGTTCCTGGCTGCCTGGCTAGCTTAAACCTGAAATAATCACACAAAAACTATATTAATTAAATTGTTGCCTGGTCCATTAGCTCTAGCTTCTTATTGACTAACTCTTATATTAATTTAACCCATTTCTATTAATCTGTATATCGCCATGTGGCTGTGGCTTACTGGGTAAAGTTCCCAGTGTCTCTGGTGGCTCCTTGGCTTCTCTCTGACTCCGCCCTTCTTTCTCCCAGCATACAGCCTAGCTTTCCTTGCCTAGTTCTGTTCCTCCCTGCCATAGGCTCAAAGCAGTTCTTTATTCATTAACCAATAAAAGCAACACAGAGACAGAAGGACCTCTCACACCACAACTCTTCACCATTTTTGCTCAGAGACTGAATATGGATGGTGAAACAAAAGAGCCAGCTATGTGCAATCAGTCTGTGCAGTTGCAAGACAGGGATTCCAACTACTGAGGCATGGAGGCATTAAGTTTAATTTTATCTTTTGGTTGGTTGATTCTTGATTTTTTGAGAGGAAAGGGTTGCCATTGTTCATTACATCAAATAACTAAGTTCAAAATTAAACATTAAATTCTGGGCTTTTTTATCCCTTGGCCAGAGCTCTGTGTGGTATATGAAGAAGGCAGTTGCTTCCACATGTCTGGAATATGGAGAGGTATTCAAGATGGAGACACTAATCTATGTATTTTCAGCCTATGGGTGAGGCTTCCAGACACTGGCTGAGCTCCTCCTGACATGCAGACGAAAATGAAAATGAAAGCCGGGCATCCTCCAAAATGAGAGGTTGTAGATGAGACGGATCGTCAGAGACAGTGAAGAAACAGCATCCAGGAAATTAAAAGAAAATGAAGAAAGGATTGTCACAGGAGCTAAGGACAAAATTGATTCTTGAGAGGATGTAATCAACCATGTCAAAAGCATTAGGGGATGAGGATGGACAATGTGTTATTCAATTTCACCACCCAATGCTATTGGGTCTTCAGGAGAGATTGGATGGAATGGGGGTGGGGAAAACCATATAGAAATGAGCCCAATGTCAGGCACGGAAACCTCATCATGGGATCCCATGCTCTGTTGCCCTATCCCCAAGGGCACCTCTGGTGTGGACTGACCTATATACTCACTCTGTGCCTCTGCCATTCTCCTGTGCACCCCTAGCGTCACATGCAGAGGGATCTCTCTACTGCACACCAGGCCAAGTTGGCAACCATGTACACGGCTCTGCTTTGCTGAACTGAAACTACGCAAGGCTTGAATTTGCCTTGTTCAGCTTTCTTCCCTCCCTTTAAATCCCTTAACACTATTACTCTCTAGCCTCCTTCCCCAAGTAGTTCGCCAGGAGAGCTATCCTAGAGGTTTCCATCTATGACTTTGGGACATGAGATGAAAAAGTGAAAAGAAAAGACTTCGCGGCCTGCAAGTGTACACACACACACACACACACCCTACTGAGTCAGTTAGTGATTCCTTTATGTACATACATCTGTTTAGGCTGACCACTTAGAATTGAGTAGCCTTCTTTCTGAGGAAAATGGTTTCTCCCTCTCTCAGCAATGTCAGTTGCCTGTAGCTCTTCACCCAGGGGTCAGGCCTTTTAAAGGTTTCCTCCATCATGTCAGCTGGTCATGTCTTCATGCCGGTCTTGTGCAGGTAGCCACAATGCTGAGATTTTGTGGGGACAGCATCACTGTTGTGTCTAGAAGATACTTTGATACCAGGCATCTGGGCCCTGTGGCTCTGATAATCTTTCTGGCACCTGATCCAGGATGTTCCCTGAGCCTTATGTATAGGAGTTGTGTTTGTGGATACACCAATTGAGGCTGGGAACCCACAAATAACTGACATAAAATTCTAGTGATGATGTGGGGGAAAGAGAACTTTGCTCCACTCTTGGTGGGACTGCAAACTGATGCAGCCATCGTAGGAACTGATGCAGAGAATCATGTGAAAGCTGAGACTAGATCTACCATATGACCCCTAATGTAGCTACCTTTCTGTTGCTGTGGTAAAACACCATGATAAAGGCGATGCATCAAAGAAAGCATTTAATTTGGCTTACTGTTTTGAGAGAATTAGAGTCTGTGATGAGGAAGCAAAGGAACAGTTGGGAGCTCACATCTTGATCTAAACAGGAGGCAGAGAGAGAGAGAGAGAGAGAGAGAGAGAGAGAGCTGAGAGTCACATGAGTCTTCTGAAACACTCCCTGAAATGACAAACCTCCTCCAACAAGGCCACATCTCCTAATCCTTCCCAAACCATTCCACCCCATCAATTAGGGAGCAAGTATTTAAACATAAGAGCCATGGAGGCCACTCTTGTTTAAACCATTATGATCTAGATGTACCACCCCTTGAGGTATACCTGAAAGGACTCCGTATCCTACTACAGAGGTGTTCTCCTTGCACTGTTTGTTGTGTTCTAGTTACAACAGACAGGGAAGTGAAGCCACTTAGATGTCCATCAACTAATGGGTAATGAAAATGACATCCTTGCCAGGTGGTGGTGGCACATGCCTTTAATCCCAGCACTTGGGAGGCAGAGGCAGGCAGATCTCTGTGAGTTCAAGGCCAGCCTGGTCTACAAGAGCTAGTTCCAGGACAGGCTCCAAAGCTACAGAGAAACCCTGTCTGGAAAAACCAAAAAAAGAAAGAAACAAATAAGGAAAGAAAAAAGAAAGAAAGAAAATTACTGTCTCTGTCTCTCTCTGTGTGTCTCTCTTTCTGTCTCTGTCTCTCTGTCTCTCTCTCTGTCTCTCTCTCTCTCTCTCACACACACACATACATACATACACACACACACACACACACACACACACACACACACACACACACACACACACACACATTTGTTGACCACTGCAGAAGCTCGGTGCTGTCAGAGAGTTTGAAAATCTTTATTAGTTAGTATTCTAACTCTCGTAAGGTGCCTGATAGTTGGCAGTTACGAAATATAGCAAGGATTAAATAAATAATAATAATAATCAAGATTAGTGTGCAGGCTTATTTCAAACTGAAATACACAGCCTGTGTTGCTGTCTTAGTAAAGCTATGATTGAATAGTCTATAAAATGTGTTCCTAGAGGCCATGAGCCTGTGTGTATTCCTGTAACTTTACTTCTGTGGTGCTGGGGATGGAACCAACCAATAGGATGCAAGCACTGTGCTAACTGCTGAGCTACATCCCCAAGCTCTGGTTTCTCTCAGAGAAGCTGGGCCTGGTGAAATATGTCTGCAATCCCAGCACTTCGGGTATTCAAGAACACAGGTTGTGAGTTCAAGATCATCCTGACTACACAGGAAAACTCAGTTTCTAATAAATGAAACCAGAGAAGAAAAATTTAAGAGCCATTCTCTTTGAGAAGTGAAATTATTTTTATTTTAAATATTCAGGAAAGGCAGAGCAGTCTTCAAAGGCATGTTAAAATAGTATCTGCTTTCTGAGGGCACCCGACGTGCCCACATGTACCCAAGGGACCACAAGGGCACTTTTAAACAGCTAGGTGGAATATTTTCTTGACATGACCAGTTGATCTCACCGCTTTCCCCATTCATCCGTCCAGAAGCTGCTTTTGAAGATATTCCACATGCTAAACACTATTCTAACCTTGGAAGAGCTTTCTAGCTGCAATGTCAAATATTACTTCCTTTGGGGCTCATGGTTCACAGAAAGCACAAACTATGGATATCACGCTATGCTAGCGTGGAGTTTCTTTGATATGCAGAATGATGAGAAAGGAGGAAACGCTGCTGCCCTTCAGAGGGTGACATCCGGACATGAGGGGAACCTCACAGCAGGGTTCAAAGAGCTCGGAGAGCTTGCTAGCAGAGACAAAGGAGGGACACCAGGAGGCTGGATGGGCTTATGCAAACTGGAAGCAGTGGCTTGGTGGAATGCAGCTGGAATCGAGCTGGGGGAAGGAAGGCCCGTGTGCAACCGAGACGCAACTGAGAAGATCTGGGCATGAGTTTCATCCCTTGGTGATGTATGTGCATAATAAAAACAGCGAAGTGGGTGAAGGGCCTAGTGAGGCCTAGCAATGTCATCATGAAATGTCATGTCATCATCAAAATAAAATCATTTTCATCATTGTCAATGTCATCGTGAAAGCGAAAGCATGACTCTAAGGGATGGATGGAGTCATTGTCTCACAATCTTGGTTTATGGAGTTGGATATTAAAGTGAGCTTTGTGCTTTGGGGTGGTGGCGGCCTCCCTAGGAGAACACCCCTGCCATGAAAGGTGGCCTTTATCACCCTTCAGAAGACAAATGGGGAGATACAAGAAGTATATTTGTAGAGCCCCAGTTCCTAGTCTCTCATTTGGCTGCTGTTAGATTTCATGGTTCTAACCATGCCAAAGTGTTTCGTGTGCCTGCTTCGTTGTCATCTGGCAGCCTGCAGGAGGAAAGCGGAGCTTAAAGAAGGATATTCCTTCAGGAGGCGGCAGCACCCTTGATAAGATGGTTCAAAATTAGGCAAAATTCTGCTTTCTGTTTTAACGGGGTGAAATCGCATTTAGAAATAATACTTATGGGTGTGATCATGATAGAAAGTTGGTAATTTCTGAAATTAAAATTTTAAGGACTGAGAGACAGCTCCATTAGCAAAGTGCTTGCCGTACAAGCATGGGAACTTGGGTTAAATCTCTAAAACACACATAAAATAGCTGATCATGGTGACATACGCCTGTCACTCCAAAATTGGGAAGCTAAAAGCAGGAGTATCCCCGGGGTTTACCAGCAGGCCAGTCTGGTCTGCCGGGACAGTTCCAGCTCCATGTGGTAACGTGTCTCACAAAAATAAGGTGGCTCCGGTAGAATGGCATCCAGGCTTTATCTCATGCAACCACACATACACGCAATTCAAAATAAAACAGACATGTAACTCTTTTTACGTTTCAAACAGTCTGAAAATCGAAGTGTAGGTGACGCTGAGCCTCCAGGAAGGCTCTAGAGAAGCATCTTCGCGTTTCCTCCAGTTACCGTAGAATCTGCAATCTTTGGCTTGCAGACTCGCCGTTTTCTGCCTCTTGTTTTCAGAGTTAGGCTCTGAAATGGCCTTCGGGTACGGCCATCAGACCCTGGGTATAAAGTCTACCCTTCATCCACTATATACGATTCTATGTTAAGTGAGACCACCAAGACTTCCAAATAAAGTCACATTCTGCATTCTGGTGGAAATTTTAATGGATAGGACCCTAGCCCAAGTACGGAAATTCCATTCTCAAAACCAATATAAGAAAGGGTTAGGACAAGTAAATAAATATATTAAGTTGAGAGTGAGCCTATGCAAACCAATAACAGTCTATTTCTTCATTCTTGGAACATTCTAGTGCACGTGTGTGCATGTGTGCAGATGTACATGTGTATTGCTTGTATTTGCTTTTCGGAATCCACGGATGTTTCTGATTCTACGTAGTGCTGTAATTTATGTCATAATCGGCTGCTATAGTCCACAGAGCATATAGTCCACACATGCCAGGATGTGTTTAGAGATTTGCAATAAACAGTTAATCTAGAAACGAGCCACTGAAATTTATGGTTTGCAAAGGAAAATAATCATGACTGTCTTGGTTTTTAATATTGTCATGTGTGTAGACACACAGCTACAGTTTATGTCTTTCTCACCACAGCCTCACAAGGGACAGCTCCAAACACCACAGGTGTTTTTCTCCCAGTCCCATCTGAGCCTCCAGTGTGTGTATGATCATTTGTTATCTTGTCTGGGAAACTCAAGTGGTGTAGAAAAGGACACAGTTAACGAAAGAGTCTATAAGTCTGAAAACAAAATAATGTGTACACCATGGCAAAAATGGAGGTGATTTAGGAAGCTCTTAACTCTTCGTCAGGGAGCGGTTTCATGTTTAAGAGTCAACATTAAGAAGATAACGAATCAATGGCCCATGTGGAGTGTGGATAAAGAGGAGTAGACCTTGAGCAAACGCAGGCAAAAATAGGGACTTCCGGGTGTTGGAAATTTGGAAGAGGAAGCTGCATTGAGCCCCTGGGGAAAATCCAGGCATCCGTGGCCATCTCTGGGGCTTTTGAAACTTAGGCTGTGTGTCACACTCGAGGTTTCCTAGTGTCTGGTCCTGTCTCTGTTCCATTGGACCATGCACATCTCCATTCTATAGCAAAAGACTCCATCGTTGTGAACCTGGAGCTGATCCATCCTGCCATCACTCATCTCTCGCTCTAGCCTTTCTTACTAATGATGGTGGTGTCCACTCACAAGCGAGGTTTGCTCCCTTATTCCTTTCTGGTTTGTTGCTGCCTTCACGAAGATGACCCAGTCCTCCAGTCCCCTTCTCTAGGGGTGATTGACCTATCCAAGTACAGTCTGGGATACCCTAGATACGGTGTCTCCCCAAAACTAAGCCACCATTATATCGTACCACCATCTCTGATCCGTTCAGTTCATGTCCCATGCTCTTATTTGAACATCATACCAGAATATTGCAAATGTTGAACAAAACATGATATTCATTCAGAACCTTAAATTTATTATATGAGATTTTTGCTGATTTAGAAGTATGAGTGACAGGGCAGGATGGTCCAGAGACTATGATCACATACTACTCTTGCAGAGGCTCCAAGTTCAAGTACCAGTATCCTTGTTGTGGGTGCTCACAGCTGTCTGTAACTCCAGCTCTGAAGGATCTGATGTTCTCTTCTGGTCTCTGCTAGTACTGCACACATATGTGCCTATACTCACATTCAATCAGAGAGACACAGCATTGTAAACAATAAAACAAATCCCTTACACAGTGGTCATGATAACAAAGTACTCCTTTTTTTGAAATGATTACGTAAATCATTCCAGTATAATAAAAACTCAGGAGCCAGAAATTGAGATAAAGACCTGATAAATCCGAGGAAAGCAGAGAGTTGATTGATGGATCCTCTCCCACAATTCTCCCCATCCACCCTGGAAATTCTCTCTCTTCTTTTCCTGTCCTCTCTAGCAGACCTCCTAAGACCTCCACGAACTCTGTAACTAATCCCAGTCAGTTAATTTCTTACTCCATCCAAATTCAAAGTGTCTCTATTGACACAGTGGATTGGCTGTATGAACAATGCTCCCACAACACTTCTTAAACATAAATAAAAATTGTAGAGTGGCCATGATTCATGAGCTTGAAGGAAAATGATGGAAAGTGGTTATATGAAAATATCTGTTTTTTAGAGTTAGTGTTTTATTTTATGTGAATGTTGATGATTTAATCATAGAGTGAAATATACAGAAATATTTAAATTAAACACACAGATAATTAATGCAGCTTTCTATAAAGCTTTTGGACCCCTGGGATATACAAAGATACATGGTACCAATGAAGATCTCAGAGAAATGAGGACATTAAATGGATAATTATTGCATGATGTTAAAAAAAGAAACCCAATTCATCTTTTCTTAAATATTGAGAAAGTATGGAGAAACTGAATATGTGTGCTTACACACAGAATTCACACACATGTATGTATGCCAGCATATTTATATTATTCTACACAATCAGGTCCGGGATGTTATATGAATAAAATGTGAACGCGATTGTGACCTGGGCCTCTTTTGAAAGACTCATAGGTGTTCTGGGCTTCGGTGTATGTGCTAAATCTGGGACTAGCCACCTGATCTGCTCCCAATTTATTGGTGAGGGGAATTCACTCTAAATAGCACCATTAACAAAGAAAATGGTCAGCAGATGTTTCCTGTTTGTGGAACTGGTCCTGACAATTATTGTCTAACCCTTTCAATGTTATCTGTAAACTGGAGGAAAGGAAGGCTGACGATATGGACTGAGGCTCTTTCCATCTCTAGTAGATTAAATTTCACTGCCAGGGATTTTGTGGGGAGACCTCAGAATGCCTTAACTATTTTTATTCTATCATCTGTTGATAATTTTTTAAACTCTTGTTCAGAAATTCAATTTTCTAAAAATACAGTTTTATACTAAAACATGATTGCTAACCAGTGCTTTGAGGAATGCATGCCATTATTTTTTGAATCGTCGTGTGTATGAAGATGGTATCCCTGCTAAGTGGGATAAGATATGAATAACAGTCACAATAAGACAATGAGCCCCATGGGGCCCTGGGTTCCATCACTAGCACAGGAAATATAAAGTATGAATATCTGCCATGAAACCATGGAGACAAGAAGCCTAAGAGAGAAATGAAACCAGGACCACCAAGATGGTTCAGTGGGTGAAGGTGCTTGCCACCAAGCCTAATGACTTCATTTGATCCACAGGACCTGCATGGTGGAAGAGGGTAGACCTAATTCTTGCAAGCTGTCCACTGGCCTCCACACACATGCAATGGCACATGCATGGATGTGCATGTACATGCATGCATACACACAGACACACTGAATGCATGTAATAAATAATAAAACCAAGACAGTCATGATTATTTTCCTTTGCAAACCATAAATTTCAGTGGCTCGTTTCTAGATTAACTGTTTATTGCAAATCTCTAAACACATCCTGGCATGTGTGGATGTTTGTGTGTTGACAAACTGTACAAATACTCATCCAGCGTCACACACAGAACAGTAAAGTAAAATAAAACAAACAAAAAGAGATAATGAAGTGTCTCCTGAAGAATGTTGTCACCAACCTGCTACTCAGCACTTCTCACAGTGATAAAAAGCATTCCTGGGTGAAGGACAAACCTTAGCAAGGTTGCAAGATGCTCATTCCTGCTTGGGGAAATGTGTGCAGCTGATGGGGCCAAGAGGAGAGGTTGTCAGTTTGGGGTCCCAGATACAGAAGTGGGACCCAGTGACCTGGGAAGGGTGTCATGGTTTCTCCACTGTGAGCTGTGTAAACGAGGGTACACAAGTAAGAAAATAGATTGATATTGTTGTAGTTTGCAATCAGCAACATCGAGAGAAAATACAGTTTTATGTTTCATGGTGTTGGTGAGAACTGGAGGTTTGGGTAGTGTACTGGTTTGAATGGGATTGCCCCTCCATGGGCAAACGTATTTAAACAATTGATTCCCACTTTGCAGTGCTGTCTGGTATAGCCTTGGTGAAGGAAGGAAGTTGTTGCAATGGGGTTTGAGGGTGGATAGTTTTGCCTCACATCTGTTCTCTCTCATGCTTGCAGTGGAGGATATGAGCTCTCAGCGTCCCGCTCTGGACATCATGCCTTCCTTCCCACTCTGATGGACGGCAAGTCCCTCTGGAGCTGTAAGCCCGAATAAATCTTCTCTTCTCAAAGCTGGGGCTGTGTTTTATCACAGTGACAGAGAATTTACTAATAGTTACTCTCGAGTAACACTAATTAAAGCACAATTGGAATCCAAATCATTAAAATTATCTCAGAATTATTATAGGATTAAAAATCTTGTCAGATTCATTTTCTAAATGAATCTTATTCTAAATCTCAGAATAAGAAATACTGAAAATTAATGTGATAGGAATGCCATTGACATTTTAAAACCAAGTTATTAGTCAATTCAGGTAACAAGTAAACTTGATACATTACATTTAATGCCATTGAGCCATATTTAATTTTATACCCATGATGGCTTCTTTAAAATACACTTGTTATTGAAAAAAATTCAAACTGTCTCATGCAGATTGTAGCAGTTTTTTATCCAGATTAATAAATAGGAATTACGGATTGCATTTGATATGAATAAGGTCTGTATTAGTCTCCTCCACAGGATAGCTTGCTCTGAGATTTGGCTCAGTTGATGCTTCTGAAGCAGACCTCGGGGCACTTCCTTTGCCCTTTCTACAAGGGAGAACACTGGAAACTGTGATTTCCTAGGACATGAAGAAGGGTGGAGGTTCACAAGGGACCTGACATGTGTCTTCTTGGCATTGAATGCTTTCTTTTAGCTGCTAGAGAATGCTTGCAGGATTTTAGGAGGAGGGAGAGGACCGGCTGCTTTGCAAAGATTAGCCTCTCTGCTTCCAATTACTCAGAACTGGCATCACTTTGATCAGGTATGTTTGCTTTGATTTTGAGCTAACAGCAGATCATTAAAAAGTGCCCATGATGTTTTTATTGCTGCTGATGAGGCAGTCCTCTGCAAATTCAAAACCCTGTAAGCAGAAACTCTGCACTGGAGAATGGGCAGGCGAAGGCTTTGTATTCATTGAGACTTGCCTCTGCTTCCTGGTTTTCTTGATGCACTCTCTGGGCATGATCTGAGCCTCATGGGAAAGATGCAAAAGCTCTAGTGTCTGAAGCTGTAGCATGGGTACAAATCAAGATTCACCAGCCCTGGTACTGTGGCAGGCTCCCAGCCACAGATACTCACTGTCTCCATCTGTGACGAGACCACCACAGTCCTGATACCACCATTTTAGACTGTGAGTGTTGTGTATGCTAATGTTAGCCTGGTGGCTTTGCCCAGAGGTCCATATTGATGTCTGCCTGTACTGTTTTCAGGATGGTGGTCTTTTTGTGGTCAAACTTGAATTGAGACAGCATTCCAAAGTTTGACCACCTTATATCATTCAAGCCTCAAATATATGGGCGACACTCATGAAGGACATGGAAGACAGCTGCTTTTCAGCTTCCCGATGGCCTGATCAAAGACGAGAGAGAGAAGAACACTGACTTTTGAGGGACACTCATGGCTGTATCCTGATGTTGCAAGATGTCTTGTTCCTGATAGTCTGTAGAGCCAGGCACGAGCCTACTGTGACTGCCTCAAGGCAAGAGGCTCAGGAAGGACAGATCTACTGTGTGGGTAAGGGAGGGACATATGCTGCTAAGTTTCATTCTAAGGGGTTCCTGTTTGCCACTGGAATAAGAGAGGGAGCTAGGTATAAAAATTGGGGATGGTTTTGACAAGGGGGAAAAGAAGATTGTTTTCTACTCACCTAGAAGGAGAAAGAGTTGATTAATTCCTTAAAAATAAATCAAGATCAATTTTTTCCTAATGATCAGAATAAGTTTTAAAAGTCTTCAGTAATGAAGAACCAGCCATTCAGCATTTAGTTAACTCTTTTTCTTCATCCATATATTTTGCTTGTACCTCAACACACATGAATGCATGACACACACACGTGCACACACACACACACACACACACATCCATCTCGAGAGTGCATACAATTGCTTGAACACTCCTGGACTCAAGTATGTAATTGTCACCAGTGTGTGAATTTTTTTTCCCCTTAATTAAAGGCTTGAGGGTCAGCAAGACGAAAACAAATGAACAAATGTGGGAAGAATGAACATTCATGGGAGCTTTGAATGTCAAAGGCGTGGTCTCTGCTAAATGAGCTCTGGGGTCTTTAGGAGGCAGAGGCAGATAAAGCCCCACTTTCCCCTCAAAGTGAGCGTCTTCATGTTGAAAGCTTCAAAGAGGGAATATTAGGCACTTACAAACTTCTTTGTTCTTTTCTAAGAAAATAATTATGGCACAATTTATCCTAATTCAGATTTTAAGCCTTGATTAGAGATGTGCAATCTTACCTTCAAATAAAATATATAATTTTCTGCAGTGTGTGCATTCATTCACTCACTCTTCTCCCTAAATTGCTGCAAATTGCTCCAATTTCAGCTCCTCACAGTGTGCATTTAGGCCGCTCAGAAGCCAGCCTGCTCCTTCACCTACGTGCATCTCCCAATCACTAATAGACAATGTCATTTTCATCAAGAGTGCTGAATTCTGCCACAGGCATTTGATCTTGGCACACGAAGGAGACACAGAAGCAGCTGCTTCAGGAGGGCTTCATGGGGGGCCGGATCTAGGCCATTCCAACCTGTCAGTGACTTTCCAAGGCCCTTCACTGCCTTTACTCTGCATGTAAGGAGCATCTTTTATTCACTGTTGCTGTATTTAAATCCAAATGCAAGGCTTGGGTGTCTATGAGGAGTGGGGAGGTGGTGTGAGTACTTGGAGAGCATTGGGTTAGGGAGTGGGAGGAGAGGTAGGTGGAGGCGGAGGATGCTATCCACATGCCCCCTCCCTGTGAGGAGAAGCGAGAGGTACCACCAGGGAAGGGCTCCTGTCTGTCCTCTTTTGCTATTTTTTTTTCACATTAGCAAAGTCAGGAGGCAAGCTCTGTCATCATTGTCTAGCATTGGTGCTGAGATCGAAGCTAATGCATTACTACTGAGTGACAGAGTTCCACTTTGAACTCAGAACTCATGCTGCAGAACCCAGGATACAACCACCCCATTTCAGGAAGGAGAGCTAAGGAGTTTTCATGAGGTCTGATGGTGATCAGTCTGGTTGAAGCCCAGGCTCTGGTGACTAGAAAGTGTTCTGTTTAATACTGCACTGATTTGGTGTGTTCCAACTTATACCTTGTTAACAGAGTTTCTGTCTTGTCCAGTCCCACAGCTGTTCAGTCCCAAAGAAACAAACAGAGGTCTACATTAATTATAAACTGGTTGGCCTATTAGCTCAGGTTTCCTTATTAACTAACTCTTACATTGTACATTAACCCATTATTTTTATCTGTGTTAGCCACATGGCTTGGTACCTTTATCAGTGAGGCATTCTCATCTTGCTTCCTCTGCATCTGGGTTATGACTGCTACTGAGCCTTTCCTCTTCCCAGAATTCTCCTGTTCTGGTTGCCCTGCCTATACTTCCTGCCTGGCTACTAGCCAATCAGCATTTTATTAAAACAATACAAGTGACAAATCTTTATAGGATACAAGACCATTGTCCCACTATTAACTCATATAATTTACATTAACCCATAATTCTTGTCTGTATTAGCCATGCAGCTTGGTACCTTTTATCAGTGAGGCATTCTCATCTTGCTTCCTCTGTATCTGGTTGATGACTTCATACTGAGCCTTTTCTCTCCCCAGAATTCTCCTGTTCTGGTTGTCTAACCTATACTCCCTGCCTGACTACTGGCCAATCAGAATTTTATTAAATCAGTACAAGTGACAAATCTTTAAAGAATACAAGACCATTATCCCACAGCAATACCTGAACTCATGATTCTGTTTCATGCATGCCTAGATAGATGGAAGAATTTACATAGTTTACGATGGGGACTCCAATGTTGTGTCTAAAGATATAGCTCAGTGGTAGAATGGTTATCATGCATGTGCAAAACATGGGTCTTTTCCCTAAAACAGAACAGGAGAAGAAAAAAGAGAGAGAGAAAACCACAAAAAGACATGTCACAAAACAGAAAAGGGAAGAAAAGTAAACCAATGAATAACTTTTGTTGCCCACAAACATTCTTCAGTGGATCCTTTCAACCACATGGCTTTAATTAACATATATTTTAGCTCATATATACTAGGCTTACATGGCTTAAAACCCAAAAGCAAAGAAAACAAAGATTTTCTACCCTTTGCTGGCACAGGACCCCTCCTCACAGGATGTTCTACACATTCATGCTTATTCAGTCTCAAGACAAGTATGGCCAACTCTAATCTTGAGTTTTAAGTCCCCAAACCAGAGTGGAGGCTGGAATTCCTCAATAGAATGATATAAACATACATATGATAAAGTCCAGTGTATAAAATTGGCATGCTAAGAGGTCAATAATAACACATAAATAAAATATTACAGTTATAAATACTGTGAGTAAATTATTCCAATCATGGAAGTTTATCTTTAGAATTTCCTGTTTCATTTCTTGGACCTCAGTTGGCTGTAAGTAATGGAAATCACAGAACAGAAAACCATGGATGAGGTTCTTAATGTCTGGAGAAATAAGTCTATGTATTTTTGATCATTTTACCCAATGACTAGGTAATAAAGATAATAAATATGTAGCTAGTCTTGGAGGCTCTCTTGATATCACCTAGCCATAGACCCTGGAATTCTCTTGTTCTGCTCTTCATGGTATTTCAGTGTCCACATTTACAGATTTACCATAATCGAATGGAGAGTGTTTATTGGTCATATACAATCTCTTATAGGCATTTATATTTAGAATTATGATTCAATGAGTTTTCTTAAATACTATTCAAAATACAGAAGGAGTGGATTCTTATAATGAGTTTCTGAAAGTAGAGTTGTTACAATTTTGAAATTACTCTCTTCAGAGGTCATATCAGTCTGTCCTTGTTCTCATCAATTGTGAGGTGGCATCTTGTCCTCATAATCTTAGTTACCATGTGACATAAAACTCAGTACTAGTTAGCTTCATCTGTCAACTTGACACAGCTAGAGTCAACAACGGAAATTTCAATTGAGAGTTTATCCAAATTAGACTGGCCTTTAGCCATGTCTGTGAGGGATCATCATGACTGACTAGTGATGTAAGAAGAAGGTTGCCTACTGTGGGTGGCACCATCCCAAGGCAGGTGGTCCTGAATTCTATTAGAAAACTACATGAGCCTTATGTAAACCAGAAACTAAGCTACCAAGTAAGCAGCATTTCTCTGTACCTTCTGCTTTGAGTTCCTGCCCTGACTTCCCTCAGTGATGGACTATGAACTGGGAGGTATAAGTCAAGTAAATCCTTTCCTCCCCAACATGAAATTGGTCATACTTGTTTGTCATAGTAACAAAGCAGAAACCTGGCATTTATCAGCCTAAGAGCTAAGCATTGTATTTAGCAATTCGGTTTGGTATTTTTCATAATGGGAGTTGTAAAATTTCTCAAAATGTTAAAAGGCTTTGGTTTTCTCTTCTTTTGAACCCACTATTCATAGTTTTTGCTCTGATTTCTGTGATGTGTCAGCATTTTCCTCTCAGTCTGCAAATGCTATTTTAGATTTTTCACTATACTTTACCCTTTTCAAGTTTCATGGATTTTTGTTTACTTATTTTGTTTTCATTTAGAAATTATTCATGTGGGATGTCCTTCTGTATATATGTTGCCTTTATTGGCCAATGAATAAAGCTGTTTAGACCAATGGCTTAGCAAAGTAAAACCAGGCAGGTAATCCAAGGAGAGATACAGGGAGAATGAAGGCAGAGTAAGGAAGATGCCATGTAGCTGTCAGAGGAGAAAGATGCCAGAACCTTACTGGTAAGCCACAGCCTTGTGGTGATACACAGATTAATAGAAATGGATTAATTTAAGATGTAAGAGCTGGCTAGGAATATGCCTGAACCTTTGACTAAACAGTGTTGTAATTACTATAGTTTCTGTGTGATTATTTAGGTCTGGGTGGCTGGAAAATGAATGTGCAGTCTCTTTTAACAAATGGTGCCAATGTGGGCCAACTACATTGACATAAATTCTGAGAAAACTTGATAAAGAATTCTAAGCATAAAAGAACAGAGTTAAGCACAAATTCTTGGTAGAAGCATTTTCTCAGGTGGCCTTTGTTTTCTAGAGGAAAACAGGGACACAGCTCCTTTAAGAGAGGATTCCTAAATCAGCATTAGTGGCAAAAATCTCACAGCTCTTTTAAGAGGCTCTGCCCACCAAATATTTAAATGATGCTTATGAGCAGCCAGCATCATGCTTCTTGGTGGTGGCATGGACCTAAAAACGCCACAGAGTTGTGATTTAAAAAAAAAAAAACAAAAACAAAACATGACTCCTGCCAATACCTCTGCCATGAAGCTAGACTCTCAGGAAGCCAAGCAGTGGTCACAGCTTTAATCCTAGCCATATGACTTAGCAAATTAAAGACTCATGTGGTCAGTAAAGGAGACATATACAGTAAAGAGAGATTCAGATGAAAAAAACCTCTAAATGGTTTTCAGTGTGTTTAAAAATATACAAAGACTTGGGAGAGAAAAGAAAAAGAATTAAAAAAGTCCTTTTAAAAAAAAGAAAAGAAAGAAATAGAGTAGTTGTGTGTAGAGGCACACACCTTTAATCCCAGCATTTGAGAGGCAGACGCAGGTAGATCTATGTGAGTTCAAGAGCAGCCTGGTCTTCAGAGTGAGTTCCAGGATAGCCAAAGATATACAGAGAAACCCTGTCTCAAAACCCAAAACTTAAAAATAAAAGAAATAGAGTTTTAAAAATCACATAAAGATAGAAAATACACAGAGAGTCTGGATACTGTATGTTATTGAGTTGTCTTTAAATTGTTTGACTGCAGAAGAAAGAACAACTGCTAAAAGACATTTCATTATAAATGCTGCTGGATTAATCCAACCTATATATTTTGAAAGTGTTTTGATTTCAAAATTTAAGTCAAAAGGTATGTTACTTTGGAAAAGAAGTTTTGCTTTTGTTTCCACAGTAAATGAGAAGCTGTGGATTCATTCTGGGTGAAGAAAAATAAGGTTTGATTAAGGAAGACCCCCTAAAAAATCTCCAACAGTACCAGGTGGCCCAAATAATCCAACATTTCAGAGCACCTCTATTGCAGTCTCCTCTGAGTTCTATATCCAGAACAGCTTCAAGATTGCTGGCTGTGATGATCCATTCTCACAGAATAGTCCAGTCAGGACTTGATTATAATCCTGAAGTTTCTTTGGGTCCCCATAATTTCTCAGTGCCCCCAATCAGCAGGAAGCATCCTAGAAAACTTTGCCTACATTTCCAAAAAGTGGATTATGGATGTTTATCTCTGTTTAGTGTATTGATTACAAGTTGTTATGGACAATGGTCAGGGAAAAAGTTAAAAATAAAAAAGGAGATTATATTCACTGTCTTGTTTTGAAAAGAAAAATGGGGGAATATAGATATAAGATAAAAGGGTGGAATATTGAATCTACTCTGAAAAGAAAAAAGAGAGGCTATAGATATGATAAGATAAAAAGGTAGATTATTGAATCTACTTTTTAAAAGTAACTACTAGCTTTAAATGTTTCACATTGGATTGGACTTTTGTATATTATAAACAAATTTTATATATTAAGATTAATTTTGTTAGAATATAATGTACATACATTTCTACTCTTGTTTAAGATATTGAGCCTATATAACTCATTTAACAATGTAATGCAAATTTCCAGGCCTTGAAAATTATTACTAGCAACTGCTTAGGATAATAAGAAAATGCAGGTTAGTAATTAGTCATCTATTATAATTGAGCTTGTAGTCACATTTGGTATGTTTTTAAGGTGAAACAAGGATAAATTTTAGAAAGTCAGGTCATCTTCAAACACTTCAGGGATCTACAGAATATGACATTTAAAATGTTTTATAATATAGGCTCTTTTTTCGGACAATGAGATATGTCTGCTCCTGGCAGCACCAATCTACTTCAGAGAAGATAAAGGACATTGAAGAAACTCTAAGTGTAGTTTTCTTTCTTTGTGACAAAAGTAAGTCACTGGGCTGGAAAATGTCCTTGCCTTGACTGCTGACAGTGTGCTGAACTGAACTGAACCAGCAGGACATAAAGAAAGTGACTGCCAAACATCGTCAAGACAAGGAGGGACAGGCCTTCAGAGTTTCCTGCTTCACAGAAAGGTCTGTTGGATAAGCTAGGCCTATAGATCAAAGATGGGGTTACCCAGCATGGCAGAGGAACTTTGGGTGACTATTCAGGCATCAAGAGGTCTCTGTCAATTCTAGAGTTTTAGAAATTGCTTACAGTGCATTTCCTGCTTGTTGGGTCTCATGAGGCCTGGGCATGAGACCCAGTGTAATTTCCTGAACCTAACTCAAGTTCAGTGACCTGTCTTTGGCCATAAATTCCACATATGAGTGACTCAGCACAGCCTGACCTAAAACCACCTCTCCCCAGCCACTGCTAAAGTACTACAATATTATTGGCCCTTATTCCCCATTCCACCTTACCCCATCCCAATACTCTCACCCCCATCACAACTCTATATTAGTTCCTGCCTGATGCAATAAAATGAGATCTTGCTTCCATAAGACTCCTGACTCAGTGTGTTTCTCTCTAATGTCCAGGGGGGAGGTCTGGGTGGTTGACACTCACCATCCCACTCTGCCCCAGGGAGAGACCTGCAGGATTGGCTTATCAGAGTAAAGCCAGGCAGGAAATATGACACAGAGAGAAAGAAGACAAAGTCAGGCAAATGCCATGTAGCTGCCAAAGGAGAAAGATGCCAGAACCTTACCGGTAAGTGACAGCCTCATGATGATTCACAGATTAATAGAAATGGGTTGATTTAAGATGTAAGAACTGGCTAGGATTATGCCTGAGCCATTGGCCAAACAGTGTTGTAATTAATACAGTTTCTATATGATTATTCAGGCCTGGGTGGCCAGAAAATGAATATGCAGTCTCTGTTAGTCAATTATACTTTGTTTGTTTGCTTACTTGCTTGCTTAAAAAAAAGAAAACAAGGTTGTAGTTTAGGGGAAGAGTACTTTCATAGCATTTGAAAAGCCATGAGCTCAAAACTAGCACCAATGAAGAAGAGGAAGAGGAAGAGAAGAGGAAGAAGCAGAAGAGAAGAAAAGAGAAGAGGAAGAGGAAGTTGGTGATTTGTTTGGAATTACCAGTCATTTATGACTTCCTAATTTTGTGTTATAATGAGAGGAACTGCTGACATATTGGGTCCATTTGGATTTTATTATGTTCTTAGTTGTGGGGAGATCTAGTTGAACATACTTCCTAGGTATCTACCATATTGTCTTATAAATGTTTTATTTCTCCTTAAATAGTTAAGTCCTTTTGAGAATAAAGTATATTTTAAGATTATAGAGCCTCTGTTCATATTTATTTCTAAATTTCTAGAATTTGCATCATATTGCCAGTTAAGGTACAATTTTTCATTTCCCCTAATGTTATGATGTATTTTGATATCTAATAGGTTTTTCCACGACCAACTTGGACCCTTACAACAAAATACCATAGACAGAGAGGTATAAGCAGAAGATGTTTCTTCCTCAAAGCTCTAGGAGCTATGGACACAAGATAAACATTCTGGCCAATTTGGTTCTTGGTGACAGCTTGATCTAATTTGAATCTGAAAGGCCTCTTACAGGCTCTTGCTTTGAATGCTTGTTCTCAGATATGACACTATTTTAGGAGGAGGCTATGGGACATTTGGGAGATGGAGCCTACATGGTAGAATTAGGTCACTGTGAATTGTCTTTGAAGTTCAAACTCCTGTCTTGTCACTGTTGACTGCCTTCTCATAATGAGAGTGGCCACAACCACACACTTCTGCTTCTGCTGCTGTGAACTGACACATTCCCCAACCATGATGGACTGGAATCCTGAAACAAACCAAGTATTTTCTTCCTTGAGTGATTTGTTAGTTATAGTGTTTAGATAGGCACAGGAGTAACAGAGTTAGAGTTTGGGACACGGTTTTGGGGAGAAATTTGGAAGAATGTGGAGACAGGACTAGAGAATTTCTAGAAGCAGAGTATGGCGGGTAATTCTGCTGGGAGCATAGAAGATCAGAACACTGATACTAACAGGCACAGTGACAGCCAAGCTTATGAGGTCCCAAAGGAAAATAAGGGCTGTGTTGGGAATTGTACTCTGAATCATTTTTGTTGCAGTGTGGAAAGAGGATGAAGAGCGGGAGAAAGAAGGGAAGAAGGAGGAGAGGAAAGAGGAGGGAAAGAGGAAGAGAAGGAGGAGGAGGAGAAGGGAGAAGGAGAAGAAGGAGAAGGAGAAGAAGAAGAAGAAGAAGAAGAAGAAGAAGAAGAAGAAGAAGAAGAAGAAGAAGAAGAAGAAGAAGAAGAAGAAAAAGAAGAAGTCTACATTTCCATGTGTTCTAAAAATTTGAGTGTTGTAAATTTTAAGAAACAAAATACTAATTAAGTTGGTGAAGAAAATTCCAAAACAACACAGCAATCAAGGTGTGGTAATTTTTGCTGGGTACTTTTAGCCAGATATACATTGAGAATCGGGAACTAAAAAATTCAAGACAACATGCGATTTAAGCAGAAGTGTGTTTAAGGTGGTAAACAAAGAGACAGGAACTGTTGCAGAGATTAAGGACAATAAAAAACAAGGAATTAACATACAGGCAATTTTAAAATGTGTATTGGAAATGTGAGGGACTGACAAGGTTTACCCATCACAGGCTTTAGGGTTTAAAATCGAAAGCGTGTTTGAAAGACTTCCCTTTGCAAAGGCAGTCTTATTTGGGTACTTTACTCAAAGAGCATGACACTGGGAAGCTTTTCATGGGTCCAGTCACTCAGGCGTGCAGAGGTCACTAGAACCATGGTATGCAAAACACAAGATTGACATAGTCCCAGAGGCTTGCACCAATATTTCAATGAAAAATTTTTTCAGGACAGGCAATGTGTAACAGGTTTGGATTCCCTGTAAGCTCTCCTGAGAGGGTTGATTGTGAAGCTATGTGGTAGAAGCCTGGATTGCAATGGAGACCCCAGGCTTGTTGGAAATACTGGACACCTGCATAGGAAAACTATAGGCACAAAGTGTGGCTAACCAAAGAGAAAGACATATGCCATTTGAGCAGGGTTCCTTGATCCAATGGCGCGCACATCATGTCACCAAGCCCAGATGTTAGGAGTACCAGAGTACCCATTTGTATTTGGAAGAGAATGAAAAAGAGTAAAAATTCTTGGGTTGTACATCGCTTCCTCTCCCTTCTGGCTCCTGCACTTCCTCCCAGGGATGAGAGGTGAGGCAGAGCATAGTCCAAACTTAGTATTTTGCTGTGTGTGACTTTTCCAGTGTGCTTCAAGGGATTCTAGTTACATGAGCAGCAAGGTCACCAGCTTCTGTATTTAGTAGACTATGGTTTAAAATTGAATGCTCACAGAGCTAGGAATCCCTGGAATCCTTTTTTAACTGCAGGAAGACTGACCCAACCTCTTTATCCTCCAAAAACTAGAGTTGTGAGATCTTCTAAAACTCTTCAGTCATTCAATGGCCAAAAATAGTGGCACATATATAACTATTTTCGTTATAACAAGCTCTGTGGCTTTAATTAACTTTAATTTTAAACTTAAATTTAAAGCCGGTTCTTCTCTGTTGAACTCAGAACGTTCCTTCTTTCTGTATGTATATTTAAGAAATGCAGTAAGAAGTCTGAGATACGTATGTGTATCAAGGCAGTTACTGTAGTGAAGCATATTCAGATGTCTATCATGTCACGGTTATCCTCTATACCCATGTGGTTCCAGCATTTATGATCCACTCTGCAGATTTTCACAGCACTTCAGAATGCTGTAACTCCAGCACTCAGCTCACACGTGAACCTCTAGATTCAAGGAGTATCAGAAAGTTTGTGCTTTTGACCTATGTCTCCATTTGCCCCATGTTATCCCTAGATGATGCCACTTTTATTCTTATTTTATAAACTCAGGTGTGTGTGTGTTTGTGTGTGTATGTATGTGTGTGTGGTTTATGCATGTGCACATGTTGGTATATGTGAGTATGCCAGTACTCATGTCCAAGAACACATGTGGGGACCAGAGCTGGATAGCTGGTATCATCCTCTATGGTTCCTTGTGTTTGCAGAGCAAACATAGCAGATACTGGGCCATCTCTCTAGCATATACTATCATTATTATTATTATTATTATTATTATTATTATTATTATTGCTCTACACACCTATGAATCCATTATTGATTTTCTTTATGTGGTTGGCTTATTTTGTTTGACTCAATGCTCTTTGCATTTCCCCATCTGATAAAATGGTAGGCACTCCATTTTTATTTTCCTGAGTATTTTGTGGTATGCATACCAAGAGCTATGTGCAGTGGTGGGAACTGCATGGAACAGAGTAGATATACTTGCACACATATATACATATATGCCTCCAAATACATACATATATACATACATTCACACTCATATATGCATGCAAATATGCACGATGCATACATATAGGCACACATATATGTACATATTTATATACATCCCTTACGACAGGATGTTCTCTCTGTGCTGAAAGTCTTTTAAAGTTTTCTGTGTTTACATTTGAGTTTTCTTACGTTGTCATGTCCATTATTACATTATCACCACGTAATTTACACCTCCAAAGATTTGAAAATGGAAACAAAGCAGATCTTATGTGGATGATCAAATGATTGTTGAGGTCACCACCATGTGGGGTCTGGGGAAGGGAGAAGCACACACACACAGGGTAATACACTCCGGGCTACAGGATTTCTCTCTTTCACAATACGATTCACTCAGGCTGTGTCAGCAGGCTGGACCGTAAAAGCCTTAAAGGACACACTTGGCTAAATCCTTATCCTCTCTGAGACATAGCTTACAAAATGGGGATCACAATACCACCAGCTTTATTGCAGGGGTCCAATGTTTACTGATAGGAAACCCTTCAGTATCCCAAGTTACCAGGGTAAGGAAAGGCAGGTTTCCTGGGTCAGTTTTCTGTGTCTGTTTCCAGTGTGTAGCTGCCGGTCTTCTGAGAAGTCTTGCTTGTCCTTTGTCCTGTCCTTCTGTTCTTCCAGGCCCTGAATCGCAGCTGACGATGTCCATTTGATTTAAACGGGGTCCCGTAAAATCGGGCCCTCCTCTCAGCAGCTGCACTGGGCCACTCAAGTTTCCCAGGAGAACTTCCACGTATGGCTGCTCATCTGAATCCTGCCTGAATAGCCTAAGCCGGGACTTGGGAATTGGAAACCTCTGTTGTGAGTTTTCTGGAGTAGTGGGGGACACTGCGGGAGTGTGAGGGGGAGGTGCCGAAGACAGTGCGTTTGCTGAGTGCTTGCTCTGTTACATGCACCTGTCCGTGCAACTTTGTCAGAAACTCTCAAGGACTGTAAGAGCCACAGAAAGGCCGTGATCTTTCTCCTGTCACCCCAATCCCACCCTCCACCCCACTGGCCGCTGTGTGCACTGACCAGTGTTCAGAAAGTTGAATGGGCACCGTCCAATCAGTGCTTGGAACCTCAATCCCCAAGATACATAGAGCCAAGGGCAAAGTTATTGTTGTCAGATTGAGAAATTGGAAGCATAGAGAAGGACAGAAACCCAGACTGGTCCAACTAGGAAGATCTGTATTTTTGCACTGAAACCACAGATGGTCCAAAGCGATGGTGAGCATCCTCATAGGTAGACACAAGAAGAGATTGGAGAAGCCTTGGCTTTCACACAGGGGGACACCAGGTGCAAGATGTGTGTCCACACATCTCTCTTCCATCCCTGACACTAGGTTGAAGGCTAGAGGTGAGTTCACAGCAGATATGAACACTCCGACTCCCTTCCTCTCAAGGTTCAATGCCAATCTGTTTGATTGGCATGTGTGTCCTCCACCATGTTAGAGGAGGCCTTGTGCATGATGCATCTTACCTATAACGTTTCTCTCAGTGTTCGCCTTGTAAGTGTGTATTCCTTTATTCTCAATCAGAACTGCTCTCTAAGTTTTTAATTCTTAGCTGGGTTGATAAATGTCCCCAGTACTTCTATCAGCTGACCCTTTGGGGGCTACACTGCTCACGTCAATCATTAGCTAACAGTAGGCACACAGTGGACAAGAGTGTCCTTAGAAGGAGAGCCATGGCTCAGAACCAGGCTCTCCCCTGGTGGCCGGCCACATTAGGCCGACTCCCAGAACGCTTCAGTGGAGGAAACAGCAAGTGCAAGTGCAAAGCTGCAACACTGTGGCCAGGCCACCGTTGTTCAGTTGGACAGTGCAGCCTGGCTCTCTCAAGTGATAGGTGGGGGGGGAGGGCTTTCCCCATATTCGTGGTTAACATCTTCTGATGCCAAGATTAATCCTATGGACATCACGCAGGCGGCTTATCTTACAAGTTTAGGTCAGCATAAAATTATAGATAATATGTGTTGTGATGTAATGTGAGGGCGTATGCATAGAGCAGGAAGTCATGACGGAATTTTAAATGCTGCTCAGGAAGTTACCTTGATCAGAAATAGCCATGTAGGAAGTGACTTTGCATCAGGACTGTTATATGGTGTCAGCAGAATTCGCATGAATGCTCATGGGATTCTAGCAGAGTGTCGTGGTCCATGTCTATCATCCCAGAATCTGGGACTGAAATTACAGAGCATCCCAGGCCATCGTAGGCTACAGAGTAAGTTCTGTATCAGCCACATAGTAAGATCCTATGTCCAAAATACAAACATACATGCCCACAAACATTCAGGATTTAGATTATAAATCTTGGATTTCAATCTAAGCTTTTCCTCTGGAAGCTGAGGGATAATTTGTGGGATGTTACTAATCTACTTGCAATGTCTTCCTTTACCTCCCCTCTGTGGTGATAACACTGTTGCCACTCCAGAAGAGAGTGCCCACAGGCCATGCCTTCATAATGAGCAGGGGAGGGCAGTTGCCAGCCCACAGTAGCCTTGCTGTGTGAGATGTCTACATGTCTACAACGTCTCATGAGCTTCGGAAGACAGTCTCCTTGGCTGCTTTACTAGTACAGACACGGGGGTAGCTGAGAGTTCCTGCTTCAGGTGCATAGTCAGCTAGTGGAAGAGTCTGTCTCCCCAAAGCCTCTTTCCAGCCTCCCAGGGCTACTCTAATAGGTGACCACAAATGGACAGCTTGTGGGTCTTCTATATTGGTACAGAATTCATCTTTTGGAACACCAATCCGTGTGTGTGTGTGATGTTTTTAAAGCTGATAGTGGGGCTGGAAAACAGCTTAGTGGTTAAGAGTACTTGCTCTCCTTGCTCTCCTTGCAGAGCCCTGGAGTTTGGTTCGCCACACGTGTGTCCTATGCCTCATGAATACCTGGAATTCCAGCCCCAAAGACTCAATACCCCCTTGTGGCTTCCAAGGCTTGCGGGTGTGCACATACATACACACAAATAAATAAAAGTAAACATTTAAGATGTTTGCTGGTGCTGCAAGGGAAGGAAGCCTCAGATGGGAGCAGCAGAACTTTTAGAAATTCTCTCTGACCCCAGAAACAAATATTAAGTATCAAGATCTGCACCTGTGGGTCGTTCTCTTGCCTCTTCACAAAGGCTTTTACTCCCATACCACTGTGGACTGATGCTAAGAGATGCTCCATTTTTTACAGGAACAAGAAAAAAATGCTCCCTGAGGCAAGCCGCACGATAAAACAGGTTGAGGTTACCATCACCTCAGTCTCGCCCTGTCGTTTTTTGAACCTCTTTGGCTAATGTTATTGCTGCGCTGGAGGGTTGGAGCAGCATCTTGCCCCCTTAACCGAGAATTACCAGGACATATGGTATAACCCGGAGACCTGGGTAGACGGAGCAGTTCACAGTTGCTGCCCCGTGCTGGCTTCGAAAGAAGCTCAAGCCTCATGCTGGGGGCATATGCTTCTGGACTCGACACTTACTGCCTGCAGCTATGAAGTCCTGCATTCTAATGGTAATGCTGCAATCTGCTCTGCGGCAGCTCAGGGGGCCAGATGACAGGCAAGCTTCTGACAGGGACATCACTTTTATGAGACCCTGCTTTCCTTGCACCTGAGAACTGGTGTAATGAGAGAGGGGGAGGGAGTGAGGGAGGAAGGGGGGGATATATCAGAGTCGACATACCATGAAATAGAGTTAGACCAAGGAGTCACCGAATCAAATAGCAGACTTTCAGAAAGAAGCTCATTTTATACCCAGCAGAGCTATGTTAAAAGGCCTTTTCCTGTGGGATAAAACTGTGTACCACCCAAGCGGTGGGGGGGGGGGGGTTCGGGAATGGCTCTGTCTCCTCCCTGGTGATCCGGAGCTGCACCACTCTCAGAGAGATGTGTGTGAGCCAGGCCCATGACGCCCTGCATGTTTTGTTAGCTCTAAGCTCAGTTCTTAGTAGAAGAAAGGGAAAAAAGTACAGAGAAAACAAATAAAGAAAATAAATTCTGATTAACCAATAAGAAAATCTCAGCATTTGGCCTGCTACACACAGGCCCTTTCTGCTCAGTTCTAGAGTCTACATTTGCTGTTCTCCATTGCTGGACATCCAATTAAATAATTGGAAAAAAAACATGCACACTTATAATCATTATTAGGGAAAATACAGTCACAGACAAGTAAGGATAGATTATTAGCATTTCACACCAAGAGTATCTAGCTATAATGTAGGGCTTCAGAGTGTTGGAAAGCCAGAAATTTCAAGATCAATAAAGACAGAAGTGGATTGCTTTGGAGTCATAACAACAAAACAAAAGCTTAAAGCTTCGGTTCTCAGAGTCTTTCGTTGTAAATAAACCTGGTGGGAAGACACCTTGCCAATCCTGCAGCCCTAGCGTGCCCCTGGAACGGAAGGAACCCATGGTCACACGGGTCTGAAAACCCACCTCTGTAGGAGTCGGGATGCGGCCACACAGAACTTGGCACAGCCAAGTCCGTGAGAAGGGCGCCCACGTCTGACAACATTCTGCCTGCAAAGAAAGTGACTACAGAATTCAGCCCCGACCCTCCAAAATCCTAACAGTGTGAAACCATCCGTGGGAGTCTTGTGAACTCGAAGAAGGTCAGACTTCACTAGTGCCTTGGTCCATGCTGTCCTGGAAGATGGCTCACACAGAGAACAGAGAAAATGGTAGTCTGGGGAGAGAGAAAGAATTAGGAGGAAGGCTTGATGGAGAATGACTCCCCGGTTCTACGATGAGGGTTGGTGCCGAAGCCACGGGCGACACGGTGCTGCTCACATGCACCATTTGTTTCTTGTAGCTGAGGGCCAGGAGCCTCATAGCCATCCTTACCACTGATGAGGGACAGAGGGAAAAGTCTCTTCAGGTCACAGACCATCAGGTAATTAAGGGACGTGTACCCTCAACTTATCTGCCTCTTGTATTGGTTTCACCAAGACTTCTGTTACCACATACCAACTGGTTGGGTAGTTTTAAAAAAAAGAGAAAAAAGAAAAAGAAAAAACACCTTTTTTCATACACACCTGTTCCAGACATTCCCAATATGGGGAATCATGAAGTGTGGCACCTCTTCAGCTGACCTTTCCAGTTGGCTGGTTCGCTCAGGGTTGGAGCAAGCGTTGGAGATTTACTCCTCTTTGCATTGCACGGTACCACGGTACCTCTTTCTCTGTGTCTAGTACATCTGCCAGTCTGTAGCAATGAGGGGCTCGGGCTACGTTCCCTGTGCCTGGTTCCCAGCCAGGGCCCCTTGTGCCACCCGGCTCCTGGTGCGTACCCCCCTTGTGCCACATGGCTCCTGGTGCGTACCCGAAATAATTACATGGAAACTGTATTCATTGAAATACTGCCTGGCCAATTAGCTCTAGCCTCTTATTGGCCAACTCTCACATATTTGTTTAACCCATTTTTAATAATCTGTGTGTCACCACTAGTTGTGGCTTACCGGGAAAGATTCAGCATCTCTGACCTGGTAGGCTTTATGGCCGCAGCTCTCTCTAACTCTGTCCCCTTCCCAGTATCCTGTTCTCTTTTCCTGTCTATCTAAGTCCTGCCCTATCAGAAGGCCAAGGCAGTTTCTTTATTAACCAATAAAAGCAACCCAAATACAAAGGCCCCTCCTACACCAGGTTTAGGCGTGGTTTCCACCCTCGTGCATTGTGAATAACACTGCCCTGCCTACCCACAGTCAGAGTCTAGGGAGTTTTAGCCGTAGGTGAGTTCAGATCTCTTTTGAACATACAGAGGACTCAAATCCTCATTCTACTGCTGGATTTGAACCTTCTATTTTCTTTAAAGATTAAAAATTTTAAAGATGTATGGCTGGGGGGGTATATGCACATGAGCGCAGGTATTCTTTGAGGCCAGAAGAGGGCATCACAGCTCCTGGAGTCCTCAGCAGCTGTGAGCCACCCCGCATAGCTGCTGGGAACTGAACTTGCTTCTCTGCAAGAGTCGGAAGCTCTTCCTTGCTGAGCCTCTCCCCAGCCCAAAGGGTGTATTTTTGACAGGCTGAGAAATGGTTTTTCAAAACGGCTTCACTGTTCAATGTTCTTTCTCATGGCAGCAACACACACAGGTCCCGGCTCCTGCTATTCCGCACCAGCTCCTGCTGTTCCAGGCCGTTCTGGGGAGAGCAGAGTGAGATTTTCTCTGTGGTTTTTATTGCAATGTTTGTAGTGAGCAGGGGTGCCTTTTAATGGGGGCTACCTTTGCACTATCCTCTCAATTCTAACCCACTGAATCATGTATGTGTCCACCACAGAAGCATTGTTACCCCTTTTCAAAGGGCCTGAAATCCGGGAGCCTGAGTCCTCTAGTTCTGTTCCTGCGGCTCCTCCGAGTCCTTTGTAATTCCACATGAGCTTGAGGACTGGTTCCTCCTTCAAAAAATTCTCATAAAAAATGTGCTGAATATAATGATGGGACGGTAAGAAAATCAGAGCAAATAAAACACACGCAAATTTGATGGTAGCATATAAAAAGTCTTTACATCAGGACTCGGAGAGCTGAAGCACACGCATTACTGTGAGTTCAAGGCTAACCTCTGCCTTGAACTGCCTAATGACCTAGCTCCAGACCGGCTTAGGTTACAGAGCAAGTACTTGCCCCTCACCCACCAAAAAAGAACGAATGCATAGAGTCAGACTATTTGCAGACATTGTGATTATAGAAGTGTAAGGTTTCTATGGCCCGAAAAGCCTCTCCACCGATGCAATAATCCAAATCAGACCAAATCAAACCGAATTAGAAAAAGCCCAAGTTTAACAGATGTCAGAGCTCCAGGGGATCTTCCAGGCACCCCTACCTGGAAAAAAAGAGGGAAAAGGAGAACTAGAAAGACCACGTGTTCGTTCTGGGGGAGGGGGACAGTTTAAATAGCCTCTGGGAGTCTTGACCCTCTCTGGGGAGGGGTCACCATTTGGCGGGCTTTCTTGGAGGTGGAGTATGGGCTGCAGCAACTCCCATGGGAGGGGTCCTGGAATGGAAAGTCCCACCCAAACATTTTAGACTCCCAGATACATGGATGCCAGGGGCTGGGGTGAAGCCTGGACCCAAACATTCCGGGCTCTTTGGATATAGGGGTGCCAGAGGACTGGGGTGACACTTTCAACCAAACAATAAGTAAACAAATGGCAACACACAACCCAAAAAACATGATTTGACCGAGGAGGGGAAGTGCCTGGAGGAGCCTTTAGCTTTTAGATTGTTATTCAGGTGACAGACAGAATCTCTCTGAAAATACAGAACACTAAGAAGCGAGCAGAGTAGATCCAAGGGAGGGAGATCATCTCCAAGAGGCAGCAGAGGGAAGGTCTACAGGCAAATGTGAGGTACACACTGAGTACAAACCCTAGAGACATGGCCCTTGCTTTCATCACCAGGTAGAGTCCCTGAGCCTGTGCTCTTTCTGGCTAACACAACAAAAATACATCCCAAACTCAGCTCGGCCTCCAGACTGAAGGAGCATTGACTCCCTCCAGAAATGTCCATGGAAAAGAAAAGAAAATCCGCTTCTATTGCTATTCATTCTTGTCTATTGATGGCTAATTTTTGTGACGTTCATCCCTCTCCCTCAATAGTTTGTTTTAAAAAAAATTAATGGAAATGTTGAGCAAAGACAAGAAAACTGCACAAAGCAAGTAAAGGAATAAAATAGAAAAATTTCAGAAAGATTACAATTCAAAGAGGAGGTCACCTCAAAGGGTAGGCAGCGTTAAGATTCCGGTCTTTGGAGGAGGAAAGCAACAGAGTAGAAAGCAACTAATAAATAAACTTTCCTAACCCAAGAATGCTTTCCATAAATTAAAGAAAAGAAAGCCGAATTCAAGAATTATTCATATCTGCATCTCTGTGTGTGCATATAAACATGAGTGTGGGAATGTTGATGAACTGAAAATAATAACAACCAAGTGGAGCTCAAGTTGTCAAGGTTGAAGACAGACACCTCAGAGCATGTGTAGATTTGTGCTGCTCCTAATTGTCATCTTCCTATGAGCAGGTGGTGGTTACAGCAGAGATGCATTTGTGTCCAAATTACCAAGAAAAAGCAACACTGAGTGCTCACTTGTATACAGGGCATCTATAGCAACTGTTCTTTCCTCCTGAATATCAAGGAACATTGTGAAAGGGGATGGAAAGGGTGCGAGAGAGGCAGGGTGCTGTGAGCTGCTGTGTTCGAGACATGGAATGACCATCACGCATGTGAGCTCACAGTCATGTGGTTGCCAGAACAAGACCTGCTAAGATTGGTCAACACTCCATCATGGAGAAGGAGGGGATTAAGAGCCCCCACCCATAGCTGGAATCTATGGCATTGGTCAACACTCAGTCGTGGAAAAGGGGATTATGAACCCCCACCCATAGCTGGAATCTATGGGATACTGAGGAAAGAAAATTGAGTTTTATTCCATGGTGTGGCCCACGGTAAGTTGTCCTAGCCCTAGTGGATGGCTACAGCTCCACTGAGACCTGGTGGGTTCAAGTAAGTAAATATATGACTTTGGGAGGGACATGTGCTGGAGGGTCCTTGTTCTAGGGGGAATTTGAGTAAGAGGTAGATATGACCAAGATACATTGTATACATGCATGGGTATTTAAAATAAAAAATAATTATTAAGGAAATTAAATGAAAACTACATTGACATTTCATCTCAGTCAGAATGGTTATCACCAAGAAAACAAAATCAACAAATTCTGGTGGATGTGTAGGGAAAATGGGACCCCTACATACTGCTAATGAAAATATAACTTAATCTAGCCACTATGGAAATCAATACAGTGGTCAATAAAATAAGAGTAATAAACTGTGACTCAGATAAACTATGAACTATTCACAATGGGTAAGTTATAGATTCCACTATGTCCCATTATAGGATTAAAAATTTTTTCAAGTATGAAATGTATATCCAAAACAGTACTATTTACACATAAAGAAAAATAAGATTGTATAATGTGCAAGAAAATGGATGGAACTGGGTTGAGGATGAAAAAGGCAGACAGAGAAGAACAAACATCACGTGTTTTCTCTCTCTCTCTTTCTCTCTCTCATGTGTGTGCGAGAGAGAGAAAGAAAGAGAGAGTTCTCTTTTATAAGATGTAATAGCAGAAAGAGACGATTAAAGGAAGGAGATGTTGGGGAGGGGCTGAGTAACATTGATGGGGTGGAGAACAAGATCCAAGTATATTATACACCATCAGTCCTTAACTCATAGGTCACTATCCCTTTGGGATCACATAATATCCCACACATCAAATATTTGCATTATGGTTCATTACAATTATGAAGGAGCAGTGAAATAATTCTATGGCTGGGGGTCACTACAGAATGAGGAACTGTATTAAAGGGTCACAGTGCCAGAAAGGAGGATAAACACTGCCACACATGAAGAAAACCTTATACGGTACAATTATGGACATGAAAAGAGGAGGAAAACCATAAATATAAAGCAACTTCTACAAGACAAGTATTTTCTGAAAGCCACAGGTGTTTAATAATAAAGAAAACACGGTGAAGAGAAAAAGAAGCCTGAAGACGGGATCATAGTATGATGCATAGTTCTTATGATATAGACGCAGAGCGAAGACATGCATAGCAGCAAGTTGGACTAGAAAGACATCATTGAAGCCCTGAGAGAAGAAAACTGTCAGCTTATTATTCGCAGCCAAGTTACCTTAAGAATCAATGGAGATGTGAAGAGCTTCAAGGCAAGCATGAACCCAGGGAACCTGGAGGGAACCAGCAGACCATCGTGTGAGATACTTATATCCTATCTCAAGCAGGAATGATGAGAAGTCGCAGTAACACTGGGAAGGTAGTTAGAAATTAAGAATGGTCAACCTAGTAATTCATCTAAAAACTCCATTATGAGAAAGAGATGAGATTATTCCAGGTAGCCAGAAGAAACACAGAACAATGACAAAACATAATAAAGATATATAAGCAATTAACTGAGTATCAGTTAAACGACAAAACTGGATGACTAAAATAAAAAAATCCAAGACTTAATAATGTGCTTCCTGCAAGAAACTCATGTCACTGGCAAAGTTCGGGCTGATGATAAAAGGACAGAAAGTGACATTGGAAGCAAGCGTGTCTGTCAGAAAGCAAGAGTAGCTATACTCACATGGAACAAATCAAACTCAAGACAAAATTATTTGGTAGAGACAAAGAAAGTATATATAAAAGAAAAATATGTAGTCATTGAATATTGTGCTATCTGGCTTTATGAAATAAATACTAGGGGACATAAAAGGCAAGATAGGCTACTATCATAGGAGGAGTGTCTTTAGTAACCCATTATTACTTATAAATAGATTATCCAGACCAAAGAAGTCAACATCAGAAATAATTATAGCATGTCTATGGCCATCCCATCCTGAATGCACCTAATATACTCAGAAATAGTTTCTCTATAGGGAAAATGCATCTTAGGTTTCTAAAGAATATTTCATCTAAGGACATATGAAGGCAGATTTGGTGGCGCATGCCTTTAATCCTGGTGTTAGTGAGGCAGAGGGAGCAGATCTCTGTGAGCTCAAGGCAAGCTTGGTGTACAAAGTGAGTTCCAGGACACCCAGGGCTATTACACAGAGAAACCCTGTCTCAAAAAACAACAACAAAAAAGAACAATGCATGAATCTTTTTCTTAGCACATTAAACATCTTCAGACACAAAATATATTGCGAGGGACTATTAACAAGTGCAAACAAAATCCCATGTATCATATCAGGTAATAATGGAACAAAATGAAAAGTCAACAGCTAAAGAAATTACAGAAAATATACAAGTGGAGGGATTTGACAATATCCTTCTGAATGATTTATGACTGAAGAAGTCAACAAGGGCCAAATTCTCTAAACTCAAATAAAAAGAAAAACACAGTGTACTAGAACATGTGATGTGGCTAGTCCAAAAACTATACAAAGAAGGGAGTCTATACATATGAAAACAGATTATATCAAATAGGCTAATGATACACTTCATGATCCTAAACAAAACAAACTAAATGTACATCCCACAGAATGAAGGGCATGATGAAAGTCACGGAAGAGATAAATGAAATAGAGTCTAACAGAACTTTAAATACAAAAATCTTTAAAATAAGGAATTGGTCATTTGAATGGATAATCAGCACTCACAAAACTGGAACAAAAATGACCAAAGGAGGTAGAGATCTAGACAAATAAAATTGGAGATGAAAAATGGAGATTAGAATAGATACCACTGAAATCTTGAGGATATTCTGAGAGTTATGTTCTAACAAAATTGAAAATATGAAAGAAATAACTCCACATCTATAGACACTTGAGTGTTGACAACGTGCCCAGCATATATCAAAAAATATGTATAGATATACATATGATATATGTATTATGTATGTATGTATGCATGCAAGCATATTTTCTATAATGTGTGGTTATTGGGAAACTGAGCATGCACATGGATAAAAAAGGAAATTAGATGCCTATTTCTCACCAGGTACGAAAATCAATTTGAATGTGCATCAAAGTTCTGAAAGTAAGATCCAAAATTTCAAAGGTGGAAAAGAATCACTATGGAAATTTGAGGAACCAGTAGGGGAAATAGAGGAGCAGTGGAGGAAACAGAAGAAGCAGTCTGGGAAGTGGGGGAACAATAAAGGAAACAGAAGAAGCAGTATGGAAAGTTGGGGAGCAGTAGAGAAAACAGAAGAAGCAGTAAGGAAAGTGGGGAGCAGTAGAGGAAACAGGAAGCCCTTTAGCACATCAGCACAGATGACGGTTTCCTGGATAGGACTCCAGTAGCTCAAGAAAGAGAACAAGAATTGACTGACAAGTTGAGCTCCAGTTCCAAAGCCTCTGCACAGTGAAGGCCCCAATCAATAGACTGAGGAGAGCACAGCCAGAGAATGGGAGGGAAGGACTGACAGCCATTTCTGCCACGAGGCATCAAAGAACTTAACACAACCACGTCAGCATCGAAAATGGGTGATACGAAGGCATGGTTCGCAAAAGAAGTACAGATGAGTAATAAGTATAAGAGAAAACATATAAAATATAATGAAACTCAATCTCATGCAGTCAGAAGGGCTATCGCAAAAAAATATAAGGGAATAAATGATTAAAATTTGACACACATCAGAAGGGAAGTGGAGATGAGAAATCTTAGACACTGTTGTTGGGAAGGAAAGAAGTCAGGTTACCATGGAGCATAGATGGAACTACCTAAAAAAAAAAAAACAAAAAGAATAGAAATAGCACAATTCAGCCATATAACTCCAGTGTATGTGCCCAAAGGGAAGGAAACCAACAGACAGAAGATTCATTGATACATATGCCCACTGTGACATTATTCACAGGAGCGAAGATGTGAAATCAACCTGGATTTCTTTGCCTATTGGGAAGAAGGAACCCCAACTGAAGAACTGTCTCCATCAGACTGGCCTGTAGGCATGCTTGTGAGGCATCTCTTGATTAGTGATTGATGAGAGAGAGTCCAGCCCGCTGTGGGAGTGCTTCTCCTGGGAGTGTAGTCCTGGGTTATAGAAAGAAACCACAAAGCAGATTTTCTCTATGGTCTGTGTCTGCAGTTCCTGCTTCCTGGTTCCTGATTCCTCGTTCCTGCTCCTGGTTTGGCCTCTCTGATGGACCAAGCCTACAAGCCAAAACCCTTTTTCTGCCCTAGCTGGTTGTGGCCAGAGTGGTGTCTATCACAGAAAGAAAGTGAAGTAGGGCAAGACCTATGACTAGATGAAGGAAAAGAGCATTAGCCCATGGTGAAGAAGATTGAAATCAGATCATCTGCAAGCAGATGAGGCAAACTAAAGAACAGCATATTAAGCAAAATAAACCTGCCTCTGAAAAACAAGTAGTTCATGTTTTCATTGATCTACATGTTTCTCCAAATGCTTTGCAAGACATGGGTGGGGGAGGGACTGCACAAAACCGAGGTAACTGGAGAAAGTTCAAATCACAATACTTGATAGAAAGCCAAGTTGAATTCTAGAAAGATCATTTCTACGGTTCCTTCGTTGCCTCCCATCCTCTCAACATGTCTGGAGGGGGCTATACTTTTGACCAGAGTTTGTATTTGACTCCAATACTGCTGTTTACCTTCTGTCTTGAGAAAGAAGACGCACAGGACAAGAGCTTGAAGCTGGAGGATAAATGGTGATACAATACACCCCAGACTCAGCCTGCTGCCCAAATAGACAACAACTGAACCATGTGTGGCTAGGAGGTGGTGATCGTGGAGTCATTGTTCTTTTCTTCCAACTGTGGACACAATGTGGCCATCTGCCTGGGCTGTTGTTGGTGGCTTCCCTGCCACTATAACCTAGGACTTCAAGCGACACACACTTTCTCCCTAAGGGGCTTTTGTCAGAGTTATTTTTATCACAGCAACAGGAAACCAAAATAAGACAGCTTCCTCCAAAATTCTCAGAGACGGATAAGCCTCTCTTTGACATCGGCAAGATGTCAAGTTTCCAGAAAGGAAAACTAAAAGTGATCACAGACCTCGCATTAGAAATTTTGTGGAGTAATTATGGCATTGTTTAATGTTGGCTATGAGGCTGGCTGGTACTTAGAATTTCTGCTCTTCTTACGGTGACGGAAAAGCCATTGTCACATTCCCTGAGGTCACACAGCTATGAAAGAACAGAGCTGAGGTTTGATTTGCTTCCAGTATCCACAAGGCTCCCTCCTGACCTTTTTATACAGCCTAATGAGAAATCCTTACAAACCCAAGCACAGGAGAGAGCTTCTCTTTGGGACCTCTTTCCCTTCTGAGTTCCCAGCCACCATCTAAAGTCTTCACTTGTCAGCCATGATGTCTAGCTGACTAGCGCATTTGAAACCATCCTGGGTTACATAGAGAGACTGTATGAACAGAAACACACAACCCAAAGTAAATTCCAATTCTCTAAAGTGAAAGAAACGTCTGACTCTGGTGGAACCTCCAGCCTTTATGTTTTGAATTTTATGTCCTTACGTTTAAAGACCCCTGCCTTTTTACACTGAATCTTCCTGTAATGTAACTGTTTATATGCTTATTGATTGATTGCCTATCCGTTAATCTTCCTATCTCTTGTTCTCTGTAGTTCGGATATGAAAGAAGACTGGAAAACCCAGGAGAGTACCCCAGCTTCCTTCTCCATAGTCCACAATGCTGACCTCTAACTGCTTCACACACAATTACTGAGTGAGTTCACTCCTTGGTGGAGGCGTGAGTAGAAGGTAGGCACACACGGAAGGGTGGAATATCCACATGGAGATGTTTCTCGGCTTTTCGTGGCTATTCCAGGCAAGAATCTTCATAAGATTTATGGCACTGTCGAAGTTCTAGTGGCTTTTGTTTGTAATTCCAGAGAAAGTGAAGATATATACCAAAGAAAATAACCCACAAAAGTGAAAATCTTTTACTCTGGCTTAGCTCACCTTTGCCAGATGTAAAAGTCAAGACATTCAAGAGTCAACTCCTGTTCGTTCCTCATCTTTGAGCTACTTCCCCAGGAAATTCTTGTGCTCTTAAATATTTCCGCTTTTTTTTTTTTATGTGCAAGGATCAAGATGTAAGGCCGTTTTCATTTCTACAATTTAGAATTAGCTCCAATCAATGCAATACCACCTGACAAGGGACTTTATTTCAGAGAGAGAAATTTGCCTGGGGTTAGCAATTTCTGTCAGGAGTCTTCAAACTTTGGTCCTCCACCTATTCAGCTGCCTTCCTCTCACGGAGTGAAGGTAACGCATGCCTTCTCATTTCTATCTGATCCGAAAACCGCAACCCTTCTAAGATCTTAACATATGAATCGAAATGGAATGTGTTTTCTATTTCATTTTATTTCGCTTTGAGTATGCATGTGTTCTGTTTGCCCCAGGTCCCTCCTATCATAGCTGTTACTTCAAACATCTTTAGGTCAATAACAATTACTATTTATATGATTGAACTGTTTCAGGATGGGGGAATTAACCTCATGCCCCATCATATTTTAAATTTTTGAAAAGATTTTTCAGAACATTACATTTCCTGATCCATGGTAGGACAGTGGGCATCAACTATCTCATAATTAGAGTCGGTAAATAATGCTCAGAAAGACTAGGTGAGCTTTTTGAAGGTATATAATCCTGCAGTGGCATTGTTGTCAAGTCCAGCTTTTATGAGGATTCTTTCTCTGAAATGCAGCTGTAGCCTTGGCTTCCTTGTGGCTGGAGAGGAGGAGAAGAAAGGGCTTTCTCAAGGAGGCTGGGCTTTGATACGATTGCTGTCACCTTCTTAGAATGCATTCATTCCCTGTGGTTAATGTGGTTCTACGGGGTTGCTGTGGCCATAAAACACGAGAAGAATTTGGTGAAACAGACTCTAGTTTTCTCATCACTAACCCTGTATTCATGAACTTGAGCAGTGAAGCCAATTAGGTCACTGAGTGAGGCTCCTCCACCACCAAGAAAAAGTGTGTGTGTTTGTGAATGTAAGGAAGAGAGCACGGCAAACACTCTCCTAGGAGCCAGAAGTTTGGCAAGAGCCAAAATTGTGACGAATCCTGAGTGGAGGAGATCGCTAGGAAGGACTTCCCTTGTATCATGTTCAAAGGAAACTCCAGTTCCCAATCCTCAAGAGGCAGTCTAAATATCCAAAAATGATCTCAACCTGGACTATCAGAGGATTTCTGTTTGTTGCATAAAAGCCAGGATTCCTCAGAGACTTGTGAAACTGGTTCCCAACAACCAAAAGAGGTCCTTTCCCTTACTTCTGGCAGAAGGTACTGTGACTATCTGTGACATATGTTAGCATGACAAGGCACATACAGTTCTCCAGGCTCTCTCAGTGTCACAGGGTTCTGTCACACATTTCAAAGTCCCTGCAAGCATCCTAGCCCTTCTCACTCCTTTCCTGCCCTGACCTCCAGCTCATGAACCATCCCAGCTACTCACCTAGTCATTCTCCTTATAACCCTGCACTTTGGGTCCCTCTTTCTCGCCCCTGCTCCTGCTTTTCCCACTATGTTCTCTCTATCGCCTATTCTTCTCCCCTTTCTCACAGAAAGCCCTGGGCAGGTCCAGGCTGCTGACCAAGTTCAGTTGTCTGCTTTTTTCTCTCTCTGCTCTGGACACTTCCATATGTCTCTGGAACACTCTCTCCCATGTCTACAGTTAAAAAGTTCCCTTAAGCATACCATGGGTGGTCATGTTGTCAGTTTATACACCTGGTAATCTTGAGGACCAAGAGGAGTCCCCAGAAACCAGGTAATAAAGATACGTGATGATCTTTACTGAGAACCCAAGTGTTTGGGAAGCTGAGACAGGCAGATCCCTGGGGCAATTTGGGTCCACCTGACTAGTCTACTTAATGAAGCCCAGGCCAATTAAAAGACAGTGTCTCTAAATAAGTAAACAAACAGTAGCTGGTACTAATGGAAGGACCCTGGAGGCTGATCTCAGGCTCCATTTATACAAGCATACAAGTACACACACTTGAACACACACACACACACACACACACACACACACACACACATACACACAACACACACACAAGAATTCTGCCCTAAATACAGATAGGGACCTGGATATTCTTGTTGGCTTCTTTTCTCAGAGCTGTAACATACTGCTTCCCAGGCATAGCTTTGTTCCAACCCAGTTCTTCTGCAAACACACGGCCACACACACTAGGCATCAACTTCCTCACGTATGCCACAGGAGTATGGTCATTTCCTTTACACAGTCTCTTAGTCTGTCGCCACCGTTGACTTGGAGCAGGAAGCAGACACTGAGAATGCTAGAAACCCAGAAAGAGTAATTTCCCTGTAAGAAAGAACTCCTCCCCTTGGGTATTTTGTGTTGTCTTCCAGGGTTCTGCCCTGCAGCATGGGGTCAAGGAGTCTTTCCTGTGGGACCCCACAGATGTGGATTCAGTCCATCTTGGCCAAAGGTCAGAGAGTTCAGGCCTATTCTTGGTCCTTCAGGGTTATTGACAGGAGATTTGACCCAAGGTGTGGCTACTAGCAGGATGTTTTGACCTAAGGTGTGGTTCCTTGATGTTTTGGGTATTGAGAAGGTGATTACTTTGTTTGTTCCTTGGTAGTAAAGAAGACTTTTGTCTTCCCCCTCCTCTTTGGGGTACATAGTTAAAGCTCATGAGCAATAAACACGAATGGATTCACTGGGTTGCCCTCAGGACCATCTTGTGTCTCTGTCTGTTTCTTTTGTGTGTCTGCTTTTTCTGTCTAATATTTCTAATCCATAAGCCCCTACCCTGGAATGTACAAACGTGTTGAGGCTGGCCCTCCACACTTTCCCCCTGAAGCCCATCTTATTTCCCTCAAACAGAAATCACACTTATGTTAGGGGGTTGGGAAGCAGGGCTCCAGGCGGACTTCAGGGAATGGAATCTTTTAGCCTGGAGAAAGCAGTTAAGAGTCCCACTAGAGGAAACCTTTCTGAAAGCCTAAGAGATTGGGAGAGAGGCACAGCGTGAAGCTGTAGGCTGGCACTCAGAGAGGTGGGGTGGTCACTGCCTGGAGCTGCACAGCCATGGTTCCCATGAACCATGAGATCTCAGCAGTGTGCACACAGGAAATGCTAGGGGCATAGTTAGGATGTGAGAGTATGTACATGCAGTGAGACCCTTAACCCTAGGGACTGCCCACTGGCATTCTATTTCATTTCACCCTTCCCATGTGTGACTGGAACAAGCGAAGACTCACCAACGCGCCTTTTCCTGTCAGTTTTCATTGTCTTAGGCAGTCTACACATGTTCTGAAATGTTATTTCCTACCCCCCCAAAATAAATATTTACATGTAAATATCTCAAACTCATTTCTCTCCAGGGTGACTGTGAGTTAACAAACAGAAATTCCAGCAGGATCTTAGAGTCCTTCCTACTTTGTTACTGCTTAGAGAGGCCTCGGTTACTATTTTCCGACTTTCATGGCTCTCAGCAAACACTGACTACAGCAAGGTTGGGAGGGAGAGGTTTATTTGGCTAATGTGTGGGATCACAGTCTGTCATTGAGGGAAACCAGGACAGGAATTCAACTAGGAACCCGGAGGCAGGAACTCAAGCGGAGACGGTGAAGGAAGGCAACTTACTGGCTTGCTTGCTTTCCATGGCTTTCTAAGTTTGCTTTCTTATATGACCCAGGACCACCAATTCAGGGGATAGACTGCCCACAGGGGCGAGGCTCTCCCACATTAATCAAGAAAATGCCCCTCCCATGGACTGTCAATAGGCCAGTCTGATAGAGGCATTTTCTCAGTTGAGGTTCCTCTTGCCAAATGACCTTAGCTTGTGTCAAGTTAACAAAAAAGACAACAACAATGACAACAAAAGCTAACCAGGATATCTACTAGTCTGAACTTGGGTAGTGCTTGCTAAACATTTGGAAATTTGTTGAGGACTGGTTGCGTGAAACCAGTCAGAGTAGGAGGGCGGACAGTGGTGACACTGGAGAATGCTACCTATTAGGGCCTCCCCGGTTCTTGGGGGAACCAGGTTACTAGAACATTGTGGGATAAATTTGTGTAAGACTTATGTTTAAATACAATTCTCCAGGCCTGCAAAGATAGCTCAGCAGTTAAGAGCACTGACTGTTCATGGAGAGATGTCAGGTTCAGTGTCCAGTATCCACATATTGGCTCACAACCACCTGTAACTTCAGCTCCACAAGACTGGGTGCCTTTTTCGGGTTTCCAAGGACTCCAGGCACCACCACAGTTCACTAGTACACATGCAGGCAAGCATTCATGCACACAAATTAAACAGATTTATAGATCAGATAAAGCTATAAGAGTTAATTTTTTTTTTTACTTTTTGTGTTTGGGAAGAGTAATTATACATATGTGCACACATCTATGTACTTATCTATGATAAAATGATATATAACATTTTCTAACTCATGCCCATACCATCATTTCACTTCTACTTACAGCATGAAATGTAATTCCTCTGCAGGTAAGTGATGCAGATTTGTTTGGACCAATGTGTTCATTGGCGTTGCTTTCCCCACCTCTCTTGGTTCTTTTTCTGTTGCTGCAGCAAAATGCTGGCTTCTGGATGGTTTATAAAGAAAGGTTTCCTTTATCTCTTGGTTCTGGAGGATGGGGAGTCCAAAGACACACACAGTAGCACTGCACCAGCTTCTTGGGAAAACTCCAAGTGCAAGCCAGTACTGGAGAGATGAGGGCATGTTCATCACCCTGACAACCAATCCATTCGCATAAGAACAGAATTAGTTTGGGAGCTTCATTCCAGAACACAGATGCCTCCTGAGAGTCCCCTTTCCCAGTATAGGGACAACGGTGAAGACTATTCAAAGCAGGTGCTACTTGGGGAATTGTCACCAGAGAGTTGTTTGTATGTTTCATCTTCATAAGTGACCTTGTGTTGAGCATAACTGTAGCAGGAGGGCTGGCTTGTTGGGGTTTCTGTCCCGCCCGATACCCCACAGCTGGCAAGCCCCAAAGAAAAATCACACAGAAAGTCTGCATTAGGTTATAAACTGATTGGCCCATTAGCTCAGGCTTCTTATTAGCTCTTGTAACTCATATTAACCCATTATCCTTATCTATGTTAGCCACATGGCTCAGTACCTTTCTCAGTGGGGCAGGTCACATCCTGCTTCTTCTGTAGTCTGGGCAGAAGTGCCGAGAGAGCTTCCTGCTTCCCAGAATTCTCCTATTCTCCTTGCTCTGCCTCTACTTCCTGTCTGGTTGTCCCACCTATACATCCTAGCTAATGGCCAATCAGCGTTTATTTAAATCATGATTGACAGAATACAGACAATTCTCCCACACCACACAACCATGCCTCAGAGTTAAGATCTTCCTTCCTTTACACTGTTAGTGACCACTGAGACCCAAGGAAAATTGTGTCCTTTCCCTGTATATGCCTATTGGCATAACCCAGTCTGTCTCTCAAGGAATCCATGCTGGGAGCTGCTGGAGAAGTGAGGCCTTTGAGTGGCAGCTCTCCTCCCCATTAGAAAGGAGAGGTAGGGATGTATACAAGAGAAAGGGACTCTTGAGGCCTGGACTCACAGTGGGAGCAGACTGCTAACAAGACTGGAGAAACGTGCTAGCAGGAGGAGAACTTTAGGCTGCTCCTCTGCAGAGGCGAGCTTCCTCAGCACCAGAGTCACAAACATAAGCGGAAGGCAGGACTCAATTAACTCTCGGCAGCAGGAGTTCAAGAGGGTTCAAAATGGTATTCTTTCATTCATTAAATGCTTTCTCTAAGTGACTCTTTCTGAAGCCCATGAGGATATGGTAACGCACCAGAGTTTAGGTTCTCATGCAGTGGACGTAAGAGAGCACACTACTGATTCCCTCCTTTCAGGTGAGCTCTGGACGTGGGATCCTAGCCAACTGTTTTCACTGGAAGCTTCTCAGTGCCTAGCATAGTGGCTGCCCCAGGGCAGGCTTTGCTTCATGTTCATTTAAGGGGCTGATGAAGAACACTGAGCCATCGCTGCTTCCCTCTAGAATAAGGCCTCCTGTTATTGGGAGCTGGAAGAGTAGGAAGTATGTGACTATAGATGTGTTTAGACTTTAGTATCATATGCTGGATAAGCTGTGAGTGGCTTTGGCTTTGTTTTGTTATAAAAGGGAGCACGAGGAGATACCCTGCACCGTGAGCTGAAGCAGATATCCGGTGTAGCTTAGAGGAAAGTGCCTAGCTTCAAAGTGCCTAGCACACACGATGCTTAAGATGAGCATGACTGTCTCTCCTGTCTCGGGGAACCATCTCAGAAGGATGCAGGTTGCTAGTGGGAAGGGCTTCAGGTGGCCAGGATTCAAAAAGCCAAGTCAGGTGTTGTAGCTGTCAAGCTGTGGATCTGTGCAGAAACCTCATCCCAGGACTCTTCACATGCTTCCTGAGCCTGTGTGCAACAACAAGAGAGTGTGAAACACAACCTGCTGAAGTTCAGCGTCAATGCGTCCTTCACTTTTTGTGGACTGGGTGGAGGGAAATGGATTCCATGGGTTGAATCAGGAATGCACTGCTTGTGGGAATGCAGAAAGATGACTTGGGGACGCCCCTTCTTCTGCCTCGGGGCCTTGATCATTTGATCAAGGTAAAGTGAACTGAAGTTTTGAAATTTTGTCTTCTTTTAAAAATCTTGCCTGTAACTATTTTTGTGGCTTAATACCTGTCTTCTCTAACTGAAACTCTTTGGGTGGCTAACACCACAGTTTCCATTTATTTCTCAATGCTGAATGAATATTTATTTTCCATCCGCTTACTGATCTTGTCCCTGGTATTGGTACTGACCTATCCCAAGATATAGAAATACAGGTCACTCAATTCTGTCTTTCTGCGTGGTGAGGAAGAGAGACACGTTAGTCAATTTGCCTCCTAAATGCATCCATCACAGTCCTTGGTTATGCATAAATCGAGCTGTAGAAGCATTGAAGGGGAGAGCGGAACAGCCACTGTGGATACTTGGAACTGGCATAACAAGACTTGGACCAAGCCCCTCAGAAGACCAGACTCTAATCTGAGTGAGTTCTCTAAGGTGTTGACTTGAGCACCCATGATGCCATTTTCTGTTGACTGGTTGACTCGTCCATACGTTCCTGAGAAGGGGAGTGTGGATTGGGGAAAGAAATAGACATAAGACAGAAGGTATAGTCTAGAGGTTTTCCAGTGAAGACTACAACAAAAAGTGTAAGGAATTAGCACTCACAGTCCTTATATATCCCAGTCAAAGGGGGAAGGCACAAGACTTCCATGATACAAAGGAACAAGCAAGTGTGATTACCTCCTCACATCTCAAAACACCTGGCAACCACACCCTAAGTCTAACGTTCTGTTGTCTGGCCTTTGAGGAGCAAACCATCCGGTGGCCACACCTTTGGTTAGACACTGTGCTGTTCATCCCTGAGGAGGTTTGAACTCTCTGACCCTTAGTCAAAATGGAATGGATCCAAAACTGTGGGCTCTCGCAATTTTGTGAAACCCCCATGAGTTAGGGCTTACAGGTGTGGCTAATTCACACAGCTGTGCTCTGCATTCTTCTCCAATGGCTTGCACCTTTGAAAGCCTGCCCTCAGAGGAGTAGGGCCAGACTTAAGAACTCCACTGGGAAGGATGCTTTTAGAGCTCTGTGCATTGTGTGGAAAAGCCCCAGTAAGTTTTTTGACAGCAATAAAACTCCAGCTTTATTGATTGCTCTGTACTGTCAGCCAGCAGTGAACCTCAGCGAACCCACTGCTCAAGAGCGGGGTTCCTGGAGCATCTGCTCCCGGAAAAGGAAGAAGCCCTGCAGGAGCAGCTTACACTGAGTAAGCAGGAAGGGCTGAGGAAGTCCTCAAATGAAGATAGGATTAAGAGAGGGTTGGGTAACATTTTCCCCATTCACTTTTTTTTTTTAAACAACTATCCTCAGGGTGCTAGGACAAGCCAGAGAATGTCCTCACCTAGCTCCCTGAGTACTTTTGTTGACTCTCTCTTACTTGACTTGGGGAAAAACTTTAAGTCCATCAATTAAAATAGATGGCTATCTAGAATACTGGGAAAGAAAGGCAGTGCATTAAAGGGGGATCCCAAGTTTGAGCTTGGGATCTGCTATTGTGTGGTTTTGTGAATTCTACCTGCCCTCTCCGATGTCCAACTCACTGTTCTGTAAAGGAAAATATCAGTCCTTAGTGTACAGATTTGAGATAAAAGGTGTGAAATGCCACCACCAGGCATGAACAAGTAAATGCTCATTAGACACCAGATCTTATTACTGCTTCATTGATGAAAAATGTGTACTTTCAGTAAGACATAGACAGTTCAAAAGGACAATTCTATAAAGTCATCTGATACCTGCTGTTATACATCGATTGATCCTATATGCACAAAAAAAGATTAAAATAAAAGCACCCATGAGAAGATTACTGCTGGTTTACTTTCAGTTCACATCAGTAACAAATTAATAGCACTCTAGAACAACAGAAGTTTTGTTCTATTTTAGAAGTAGCTATAGGTGAATACTTAGAATGCCCTAGATTTAGTAGAATGTCCTAGATTTAGGGAAGTTCTTCAGGTTGGGAGAGCTCTTCTTAGCCTCTTTTACCTTGATGCTGCTATCTTAGTCTCTTTTCTGTTGCTATAGCAAAATATATGTGACTGGAGAGCTTAAGAATGAATAATTAATTAGTTTACACTTCTGGAGGCTGGGAAGCCCAGGAACATCGCTCCACTATCTGGAGAGCTTACTGCAACTTACCAGAAGAGATGCACAATGAGCCACAGAAGCATACTATCTTGGCTTTGTTTCTCTTTTTATAAAGCCACCAGTGCATCACAGAGGGCCTCCTCTGTGACTTTCCTGTTGTTCTACCTCCCAACCCCAATAGGACATGAATTTGAGGACATGTTCAAACCATGGATGTTCCAAACCCTCTTTACAAGGTGGTGATGAAAACTCTGAAATGTTGTAAGATACTGCTGACACTAATGATCACTGAAGTTACAAAATCAAACCCTTCATGCCAAGCCAAGTGCTACTAGAAGTCGATGGGGAAAGATGCCCAGTCAAATCCAAAGACAACTTTGAGCCTGATGGAGGTTGTATAGGCCAAAACAAAGCAAAGAGTATCTGCTCCCCTAGAGAAAACTTATCTGACAGTCATCAGGGAACATCTAGGCCTAGGTGTCTGACCTTTGGACACAACAAGATATTATGGTCTACAAAAGTATTGAACCACATTCAGAGCTGACATGTGGCAAGATGATGCTGGGTACACCTGTTTTAGGCTAACACTAGGGGAACAAACAGTCCACAAAGTCCATGACCTGAGACATTAAAGCTTCAAGATGAGCTCTGGGAGCAGAAAATGGGCAATTATCAAGAGATTGCATGGCAATTGCAATTCTGCAAACTGCATTTCTGCTGCAGTTTGTCCCTCCTATAGTCCAGCCCTGCAGAACCTGTATTGAGAGAGCTCAGCAGGATCTCAGCCCCACTGGACCCAGCACAGATCAGGTTCTCCCCATTGATACCACAGAGAGTGATGTCACACGTAAAGAAACAACACCCGGCATTGTTGGGAAGTTGGCTTCAGCACCGAGCAACCCCGCGTGAGTCTGTGTGTGGGTGCTAGACAAGAATTGAGCCCCTGCCCCCGTGTCTGCTGGAGGAACAATGCCCAGCATCATGGGGAACTGGGTTCAGTGGCGGTTGAGGAGCCTTTCTCTGTGCTGCAGGCTAGGATTACTCTAACTGCACTCCAGGTGCGAGGCTGGCGAGTCATCTTTCCATCTGCAACCCTGTGATATTGTGAAATGAAGCCCCTTCTGCTCAAACACTTAAGGCCCGTGTTGTTCCTGCTCACGCTCTACGATAGGGTTTCACTCACCTTTATTAGGTTTGCAATATTCCAATCCTGCCTGAAAGAGCCATTGTTTGGCTGTGTTAGAAAAATAAAGTCTTTGAGGAGTGGAGGACTTTTGATAAGAAACTCTGCCTGTGGATAGAGAGGGCGTTGGGAATTTTGATGTCTGTTTAACTGAAGACAGGGCTGCTCCAGCTTGCCTGGAAGCCTAGGCCACCACACAGGCAGCCACTGGCTCTGCAGCAAAGTGGAGATTTCTGCTCTGTTTGCTAAATGGGGTGTTGCTTTGCAGTGTGCCAGTTTGAAGCATGTTCTTTCTCTCCATCAGCAACGGCCCTCATGTGTGTAGTCAGGATTTCAGCCTAGATTCCTCAGCCAGCAGATAAATCAAAGTGGTGTGTGTGTGTGTGTGTGTGTATGTGTGTGTGTGTCTGTGTATGTGTGTGTGTGTGTGTGTGTGTGTGTGTGTGTGTGTGTGTGTAAAATGAATCGTCACTGAATTCATTTAGGGGGTTTCCATGAAAGGACAAAGTATGAAAATATTTAAAAGTGAGATTTCAGTGCAGCCTGGACTCATAGGCTGGACTGGGTCTTTCTGATAATGAACAGAACTCAATTAAGGACATATACAAAATAAAAGGTATGTGATGTTTGTGTACATACAGTGTGTATGTTGGCGTGTGTGATTGTATGCACATTTCCAAGTGTGAATGTAGTAATATTAATATACATGCGTTAAGAACAGAGCACAATCTCAGATATCTGTTCTTACCACCTTTCTTGAGACAGGGTCTGTTGTTCCTGGCTGTGTACACCAGGCTAGTTCACCCCCGAGGATCTTACGTTCTTTCTCTGTAGTATGCTTCCTGGGATTACAGATACTTCTTCTACACATCTAATCTTTGTATGGGTCCTGGATACTTGAACTCAGGTCCTCACGCTTGCATGCGATAGCTTTAACCCACCGAATTGGGTCTTAAGCCCCAGAAGAAAAGATCAAAGGCACAGGGAGAAAATTACCAGAAACTAAAATCTAGTGCGCGTCTATTTCAAATGTGCTTCATTCTAAGATTTAACTTGCTGTTGTATGCGAAACCCTGTGTGTGAAAAGGCCTGTGTGTCAAAGTCTCTGTGTGAAAGCCCGTGTGTAAAATCCTGCCTGTGAAAACCTGTCTATGAAACAGTGCATAGGAAAGCCTGTGTATGAGCCCCTACATGTGAAAGCCTGCAAGTGAATTGTACGTGTAGAGCCCTACATGAGAAAGTCCTTCTTGGGAAAGCCCAAATGTGAACCCTATGTGTGAAGGCCTGTGTAAGAAACCCTGCGTATGAAAGCCTGCATGTCAAGTCTCTGTGTAAAAGCTTGTGTGAAGCCCTGCACGGGAAGGTCCATGCATGAAAGCCTGTGTAGGAAACCCTGCGTGAAGAAGCCTGGTGTTGGAAATCCTGTGTATGAAAGTCTTCGTAGAAAATACTGCATGTCAAATCCTGCGTGTGGAAGTCTGTGTGAAACCCTGCATGCGAAAGCCTTCATGTGAAACTCTGTGTGTAGGACTGCATGGGAAAGCCTGAGTTGTATGCTGAAATCCAGTTTCTGGGTGATAGTTTTATAGACGGAACACTGGGAGATGACTGGTACGTAGAGTGGAAATACTGCGGAGTGGATTAACACATTGTAAAAGATGCCAAGAGCGTTTGTGCCCCTTCCACTAAGCAAAGTCACCACAAGAAGATGTCATCTCTCAGGAACTGAACCTTCACGAGGCACAACATTTACTAGCAGTTTGGGATTGAGTGTCTGGTTCCACAACTGCAGCAATCACATGGGTTAAGGCCGTCTTGTCTGTGACGTTTTGGTATAGCAGGTGGGATAGACTAGACGTGTAAAGCTCTGGTTCATATCTCCATCACCCTTCTCATAAAGACTGTGGGCTGTGTTTTAGGGATGTCAGAATCTCTGTATAAAGCCGGTGTAGGGTTTCGATTTAGATTGGTTGATTCACAGAATTCACAGGTTTGCTCTCCAGATCTCCTCTATCACTTACACGTCACTTCATTTTATTAGCACAAAGAAGAAAGTTTGGGGGCTATGGATGAAGTGAAAGGAAAAGGCTACAAACAAAAATAAAAAGTGAAACCAGAAATAGGAGTGTAGTCTCTTTAAACATCTATGAACATTCCATGTTTGTTGACAACCGATACGAGCTATGTTAATGGAAACACTCTCTTTACTTAAGACTATATGAGACAAACCTCTTTAGCGGGTACTTGGGATACATGGAACATTCCTCTGGGATACATGGAAAATTCTTCAGGACTATCTTTCTTGACCTTGGGCCTAGTGATCTGAGTACACAGCTTGTGAAGATCGGTTAGACTGTGTTCCTCTGCTGTATAGTGTTTTCTCTACAAATAATCCATGCAAAGAAGGTTTAAAGTCAATGAAGAGAACTAGAGCTAGGTAGGCTCTGAGCATGCAAAGGGCATATGCTTTTAAGGACCTTTCTTCAGACTCTATACACTGTGAACATCAGCGCTTCCGATTCATACAGTGAAGGATCTTGCAGCAGGTACCCTACAGCTCTGTGGATCATTAACTCCACATAAATCTCTCATTTCTGCCTTGTGGCAGTTCGAAAGAAAACAGTCCCCAAAGGGAGTGATGCTATTAGGATCTGTGGCTTTGTTGCAGTCTGCGGGCCTTTGTCGGAGGAAGTGGGTCACCGTGAAGGTGACCTTTGAGGTCTCATGTATGCTCAAGCCATCTCAGACCACTTCTCGTTGCCGGCAAGTAAAGATGTAGGACACTGGGCTGCTCCTCCAGCACCATGCCTGCCTGCATGCCACCCTGTCACACCATGGTGATAACGGACGAAACCTCTGAAAATGTAAGCCACCCCAGTTAAATGTTTTTTCCTTTATAAGAGTTTGCATGGGCATGGTGTCTCTTCACAGCACAGAAACCCTCAAACATGCCTGCTTAAAGCAAGTTCAGAAATGCACGCATAGGGTGGGGGTGGTTCTCAATATTTCTCAGACCAACAGCACCATAGCAACCTTGACAAAATTCTATGACAGTGTGCTCCAAGTCGCACTCTGTATTTAGTGGTCACTTCTCTCTTGGAATGCAGGGCAGTCTCCTGAACTCCCTTGATATTTGTATTGTCAACCTTACAATGAACTGAGCTGTGGCTTCTAGATGCAGTCCAGGGCTTCTCCTTTTGAACATTTTGCCCAAGGTGTGACTGTCTTTACGTGTCTGGTCCTTCTGTCCCTGGAATCATTCTTCAGGCAGTCTCTCTACTTTGTTCTCAGCATGAGTACCACCACCTTTGGACACTCCTAGGTGACAGCCCTGCTCCTTCCCACACCTACTGTAGGTCATATCCTAAAACTCTTTTGTCCAGGAACTGAAATAAAGCAACAACCCCTGACCTTACAGCTTAAGCAACACCCCATTTGATTTTGTCTCTCAGTCAGAGTTTCTGTAGTAAAGTCAGTGAATACAGAACCTGGTTGCTAACATTCAGCTTAGCGTTGTAACTCCCTAGAATCCCTTTGGCGCTCCTATATTGCATGCGTGCTTTTGAAAATAATACAATAGCCATTTAATGGAGATGGAGCAGAAGAGTTGATGCTGCATTCTGAATGCGTGAGTGGCTTCCACTTTAAAATAAATATCCATTAAATAACAGGAGCCTGAACATGAATCTTATCAAAGTGCTTGTAGGCAGTCACAGTTAATGAGTTGATCATTATTACTTTTAAAAAATCATAACTACCCAGGGAACGTGACTGTTTTTGAATGCAGCTACTGCAGTCTGATTGCAGACACAGAAACGGGCAACTAGTTTGTGGGGCTCCCTTTAAAGAACTGATTTTTAAAATTAGGAACTGGAGACCCCTCAATGTCCATGTTTATGTCCATTCTGTGGACATAAAGTAGGGTGTCTCTGGGCCTAGGATTCATTTCTTTCTCTTTCTTTTTTCATTGAATTATATTCTTCTTATTATTATTATTTACATCCTGACTGCAGTTTCCCATCCTTCTTCTTCTCCCAGTCCTGCTCCCACCTTCCCCTACCCCCCACCCACTCCTCCTCCATGTTTCTGTTTAGAAAAGGGCAGGCTTCCCATGGATATCAACCAAAAATGGCATATCAAGTAGCAGTAGAACTAGGCACTCTGATGACAATTGGGCTAGGCACCAATCTATGAGTATGGCAGAATATCCTCAGGCATTATCTCTTTCACTTTTTTGGCCAGCCTTGTTTGGTTCTAGCCTGGATCTCTAGACTATCCATCCCCTTCTTACTGGTGCTCCCTCTCATGCCACAGTGCTCAGGCTGAACCAGGTGATGTTCCTAATGCTTGCACAGCGTACCTCAAACTAAACGTCATGGCGCCAATGAGGGTGTTCTTTAATTGAGAAAGTGTCATGAGTCCTGAGAGGACTATCCTATCCAGTATGGTCATAATGGAAACAGTGCTACAACTCCCTTAGTTTGACACTCAAGCTGATGACCTAGATGGCCATTCTGACATGTTCTCTCTATCCCTGAGGACCCAGGAGTTGGGGGCAGGCAGAGGGGGCGTTATTCTGTTCTATGTTGGTACATAGTTGTTTGAGTTTCTCCTACAAGACCAACAGATAAGCTTGCTCTGTTCTGAGAAGGACGAGCTATCTGACAGAGTAGCTCAGAATTTGTACACCACCCGTGATATAACCAGTTGTAAGCTATTGCACTTTGTGTCAGATGATTCTCTTACAGTAAAACTTACAGGGGTTGAACATTGACAAATAGAATGCAAACCCTTTATATAGCATATATAATCTTCTTAAGTTAAATTTTTTGGTTTCATATTTTTGCAATTTGTACCCAGTTCATTCCCTAGATGATCACAGGACTGATCTTCCTTATTGCACTGATCTCAAGTCCAGGTTACATCCTTATACCAGCTAACCCTGATGAGAGCCACTCTCAAGCATATTGCCCGTGTTCTCATAGCCTATGAGAACCAATTATTGTGAGTCCAAATGATATCTTTATTCATATCAGTTTACACTGCCATGTTTTTCCAAGCCCTGTGAGAGCAGGTGGGTACATATCATACTCAGTCTTGGCACAGATGTAGTGTGTAGGATGAATGTAGAATGTAGTGTGTAGTCTTGGCATGATTGTGGTACGATACCAGTGTTTAGGAAGAACACACTGAATAGTGGAGGAGTGAAGAAGAGTGTGGTATAACGTTGAAAAGGAGTTCTCTCTGTCAGTCTTCAGCAAATCAGGCAAGAGTCAAAGCCTGTGCTTGGAACTGGGAACCAGGTTGAAACTTCCTGATCTTATCCCTTTTTTTTTAAAGTTGTAGCAGAATCCAATGCAATGTGGCAATTACCATGGAAATGTAGACTTTCCTTTGCCTATGATGGCTGGACATAGATTTTGGCTAACACATACAGAAAGGGTGAAAGTTTATCACTCACAGGAGACAAAGAAAGGGAATATGTTGAGGACATAACCAAAGAGGTGTGTGTGTGTGTGTGTGCACCACTTAGCCTGCCTGGCTCTCCCTGCCATTAGGTCTCTCCCTGCAGCTGAGGTCTAAAAGTGTAAAAGAAGGCACACAAAGTATGACCAGTGGATAAATTCTCATCTACAAATGACTTTTTCCAGGCTGCGTCCCTCTCTTTACAGTGTATTGATTTTTATATATTTATTGCAATTGCACATTTGACATATACTATAGAATGTATATACAATTTTATGTATGCAAAACTTATGTATAGTATATAAAAGTACATGCATATTTTAGATATAGTTATTATAAGTTATCCATAAGATTTAAGGATAGGATTCTTTTCTGATACATTATATATTTGATGTTGGGGGGGATCTAGAAGAAGTTGGAGGTATACAGGGTCAATAGTTCCAGTTACATTCTATACAAGTATGAAATTCTCAAAAGAATCAATAAAAGTATATTTTTAGATCCATTTACATAGTGCTTCCTAGGATTCTCTGCTAGGAATGGAATGGAATGTAGAAAGGAAATCATTTTTGAGAACCTTAAGACTGCACATTGAGGAAAATCCTAAGGACCATTCAGCCTCTTTCATTGCCCTCTCATATGGCAGGTTCCCACATGGCAAGGGATTGGCCTAAGACCCAAAAGAAAGCCACAAATATTTATCAGAAACTTTCTGATGAGAAAGCTCACAAAATTCAGAGTGGAATACAAGAGGACTAGCCAGGTACTTGCGTTCTGTACGAACATTGTGAGAATCTCACATCTGCCCTGGAAGCAGAGTCAGACCATGACCTGCAGCTATAAACCTGGAAGCCTAACCCTACCCCCATCTGCAAAACCATGCCGGCACAAAGAAACCTTACTCTTTGATTGATTCTCTGGCAGGTCACCTTCCTCCTGACCACTGGTAACCAGAGCTGGCTCAATTATACCCCATCAAGAAGAACAGATAACAAGGAAAGCCAGGTTCAGGGAGACAGCTGTAATTTTAGAAGGACTTCCTGTTATGAGTCTGACTTTTAATCTCCGGATGGTGCAGGTCAGTGAGTTGAAGCCAAGGCATGCATGCATCATGCTCTAGCTGCTGAGAGCATGGCACTCGTAGGGTCAGAATCCTATAGGGTTCTGCACTTGCCTTTAGGGATATAGCTGGGAAACCCACTTTGCTCTCAAGCTCAGTTTGGGCGGAATTTGTTGGCAATTCAGATAAACTTAAACTCAGGTTTTTAATGTAGTATGATTAAGGTTCCAGAATAAGGTTCTTTGAGGCAGAGCAGATTGCTGAAAGGTACTAATGACCTAAGCAAATAGGTCATTTGAATATGAAGTGGGAATGTTTTTAGACTGTTTCAGTAATAGATAACAGGATTGAGACTTGAATCCAACATACACATTTGTATCTACTGTGCCTGTCTCTTTAACTCCACTAAATGTGATAAAGATTAGAAGAAAGTTGGGTGACGAGTTGGAGGGGTTTCTTCAAAGACTCACCTGATAAAACAGAAGTAGAGTCAGGAAGCCCAGGTTTAGGGTCAAGCATCTACATTTCCTCCATGTGAAATAAAAAGTAGCAACTTCCAGGGCAGTTACTGTACAAATGGACATGACCTCTCCCTGGTATGGTGAAGGGGAAGGTTTTTATTGTGTGTGTATATATATATATGAGAGAGAGAGAGAGAGAACATATAAAGACATCTGAAAGAGCCCAGAACACACAGAGAAAATGAGACTGAACATGGCCAGCAATAAGAGAAGCAGAATCAGAATCAAGAGAACACAGAGAGGAGGATCAGGGGAGAGAGAGAGGAGGGGAGGAGGGAGACAGAGAGCGAGAATATCTGAACTCGCAGAATCATAAGAATGAGTAGAGTCAGGGTAGCAGGCCGTGAGCTGAAGAGTTTGGGGTACAGCAGGAGGTGAGAAGGACCAGAATGCCAGCATGGTCTTTTAAATGCAAAGCAGGTGCTTGTGATCCTGAGGGAACCTGGAGGCTAGCATGCTCTTTGGCATGCTGATAGTTACCATGGACAGCCATTTCTCCCTCTGTCTTTCGGAGTTTGGGGAAACGGAGTTTGCTTTGACCTGATAGTTGCCAACAACACAGAACTGATAGACATGCTTAAACATCATCATCCCATGTCCCATGCATGTCCCGAACAGAAACTTCAGGTCAGAAGACCAGGAATTTCTCCTCTGGGAGTGCTGCACAGTTCTAAGGAGCTAAAGATGAGAAACCCAGCTGACTAAGTCCTGAAATTCTCATTTAGATGTCACAATTAGTGACGCTAGCTCAGCTGACACAAACTAGAGACAGCTGGGGAAACAGACCCTCATGTGAAGAATTGTCTCCATCAGATTGGCTATGGACATATATGGGGCAGTACAATGTCTTGATGTTCAAGGGCCTATCCCACTGTGGTGGTGCTACCCAGGCAAGTGTTCCTTGGCTGCATAAGAAAGCAGGCTGAGTGAGTGATGGAGAACAAGCCCTTAAGTCCTATCCCTCTATGGCCTCAGCATCAACTCCTCTTTTGAGGTTCCTGACTTGAGTTCCTGCTTTGATGGCCCTTCATGGTGGACCATAAGCTGTAAAGCAAATAAATCCTTGCTTCTCCAAGTTCCTTTGTGGTGCTGTAAGTGAAGGGGATCTCTAGATTAGTACTTCTCCAAATTAGCTCTCGCTCGGAACCACTTCATGATCAGGTCTGAGGATTAGAATGGACCTAATTTCTCTTTTAGAAATGACTTAACACACCTTTCAAATATCTTTGGTGAATCAAATTTATTAAGTTCATATTTCCTGAATATACTGTGGTATAAAACATTTTTTACTATCAATAACTAAATATCTTAATAGTTAATAATCTGCAGAGTACCTCTTTAAAATATATATACCAATTGTACTGTCATTAGCAAAGGAAGCATGCTCACAGAGGAAAGGCTGTCTGGATAATACAGATGGAGTTAGACTCTTCCCAGGTCACTAAAGGCAACTTTTTCCCACAGTGGTGGAATGTGTGATGCTTGGAACCAGGTACCCAGAATCCAAAGTAGTTGTCTAAGGGAGCTAGGCTTTTTTGTGTGTAAACTTGAGCCACTTACCCCATGGGGATTGGGACCTTTCTGGTGAGGAGGTAGTATGCTGAGTTCTTCAGTGTCTTTGACAGACAAGCTGTATATGGTCATGCAAAGCTCTGCAGATGCTTCCTCTTGATGGTTCGCTTTCTCTCTGCAACCCACATCACTGGGACTTAAATGCTTCCTCAAATTCCAGATGAAAAATTAGCTCTAAATTAATCCCCGAGGTACTAATCTCATTCTGCTGTGGTAACAAAACACTCTCAACCAAAAGCAACTTACAGGGAAAGATTTATGTCAGTTTACAAGTTAAGGTCCATCATGGAGGGAATTCAAGGTAGAAGCTCAAGCAGGAGCTTGAGGCAGGAAGTATGGAGGAGCGCTGCTGCTGCTGCTGCTGCTGCTGGCTGGCATGCTCTCCAGCTCAAGCTTGGACTGCTTTCTTATGCAGCTCAGGCTCTTGGGTCTAGGGTTCTGCCTCTAGTGGGCTGTCCCTGCGGCATCAGTTATCAAGACAACCTCCCCTTGACGTCCCCACAGGCCAATCTGATCTGAGCCTTCAATTGAGACCGCCTCCTCGGTGGCACTAGGCTGTGTAAAGCTGATGGTGAAAGTTAGCTGTGACACACAAGATGGCCACAAAAGCCCCTTGTGGGATCCATGACAGCCACAGGTCTGGAACTGGGGGCAAGTCTTGCATGCGAAGTGTCTAGAATCCGTGTGGAATGATCTCTGGTTCCAAGAAAAAGTGTGCTCTCTCCATGGGTGGGGGATGGTCAGGAGGGTCCACAGGGCTCGGGTTTGTCACTCTTCCATGGCAAGATCTCATTTGTCTGAACATAATTCCCAGCCTTTCAGGATATTTTAAAATTGATTTCATCTCCTGTGTGTTTATAAATGCAGGTTTTATTTTGCTTTCAAATATGTTTTGTTTAGTGTATCTTTGTACATGAGTGTGTATGTATGGGAGGGGTGTTATTGCAGGGTGCAAATATGCCAAAGACCAAGTGAGAGGTCAGAAGATTGGACCAGGGAGTCAGTTCTTTCCCACCGTGGAAAATCTAGGTCATCAGGCTTGCGTGGCAAGCACATGTATGTGTGTGCTGAGCCATCTCATCTGCCCCGTGATGTGCATCTCTTAAGAGGAACCTGTAGTGAAGGGACTGAGCAGCAGAAATTCTCTACAGAGTAGAGACACAAACTGATTTAATCACTGGAGAGTGCATTGGCGGCATGATTCCTTCCCAAAGGCAGCCCTGGCTGTCACTCTGTTCTGGGTACACAGGCTGTACCTGCTCCAGAGGCTGGGACTGAAGGTGTCTCCTCCAGTGTCTGGGTCCAGCCTCTTCTCTCTGATATTCATTGCTAGATTCCTGCTTTGTGTCTTCTCCATTCTTACAGGGGCGATGAAGGTGAGAGCTGCATTTTCCTGCCTCTTTTCAGCTGTCCTAACTTCTCCTTTCCTCCTCTTTGTATTCTCTCTTCCTTTTCTTCTCCCTCCTTACTTTCACACCCCCATCTTTTTCCCTTCAGTCACCATCCTTTTTGTAATGATCCATTTATCCCCCCCACACACACACCGACACACACAATGGGGCTTGAATAGATAACATTATTTATGCTAAGCCACACACCCGACTCTAGCTCCAAGTTCTTACACACTCACTACACACCAAATGTCACCCTGGTGGTGAAGGGCACAGAAGTAAAACACAGACATCATGGTGCCAGAAAGGCTGGCTACTCAGTCATAGATTCAGGAAAGTCACCATCAATAATACTCCTACTCTACAATCCTGACAGACGTGAGGAAGGGACCACAGACTCTAGGAGGAGAGAAGTATGCAGAGCTGGGCTGCACACTTGAATGAGAAGAGTATAGAAGCTGATGCCCCTGGGTTGTAAAGGGTAAGAAAGGCCTTTTTGTGCAAAAAAGAGTCACATGTGGTTAACACAGAGGTCAAATGGCTATAGCAAAACCCGAAGCCAGACAACCTTGCTAAAGGAGATGAGGAAGTTTGTAAGCAGATTGGAAGTGGTCAGCCTGGAATGAGATGCATATGGAACCAACTGGGCTTCATCTGTTGTTACTCAAGAAGGAAGGAAGAGAGATGCATTTCAAACTTTTTAAAATAGTTCAGATGGTCCCTGTATCATAAAAGAGAATATGTAAGTATATTAATATCTGTGCTAATAAATACATCTTTGCATGGCTATGGAGTACACGCCCTGTGCTTTACTTAAATGAATGCACAATTACAAGAACCATTTACAGACATATTAAAAAATGGTCAATCTGTTCATGGTATCCATACATGCCCAACATAAAAACAACCACTTAGTCTGCACCAAGTAACCAGAAAGTCAGAACACCAGACAGCTATGAAAGGTCCAACCCTCCTTTATCCTTTCCCGATCTGCTGACTGTCCAACCTGCAGAAGGTTTGTTCTTATTTTGTGTATTTGATTTTGCTTTGTGTGTCTGTGTGCATATGTGGGGCATGTACACACATGTCTATGTGGGGGCTGGCACCTGCTTAAGTACAGTGTCCATTGGGTGCCCTGCTCTATTGCTCCCCAATTTGTTTCTATCTTAAAGAATCTCACATTGAACCTGGAGCTAGGCTGGCCTATGGATGTTCTTTACAAATTTCGTTTTCATGCTCTCTTTCCCTAGCATCTTAACTCATTTTGTGGGACACTACAGTTTGTTTTTGTTTCTAATTAAGTGAATTTTCTGGTCCAGGGCTTTTGGCAGTGCCAGAGAGTGTAATTAAGTTCATGCTGGTCACAAGAAGAGACTTTGGCAAAGCATATTTTATTCCTTCCTGTAAAAAAATATTTTCAGGACGTTGGCCAAAATGATTGGATTTAATTGGGTATAGGGCTCTGAGTTTTCAACTCTCTCCTGGACTTGTGGTCCACCAAACCCCCAGGCTTCCAGAGGCCTCTGCTCTGTAGTTCAAAGAGCAGCTTTCAGATCCTCTGTAAAGCATGCATTTGAGTGTGCCTGAGGGCAGCTCTCTGAGACGAATCCCATGGCCTTCTTCCAAATGAGAGGCAAATGGATAGTCTTGCCTCAAATCAGAACCTGAGGGAGCCTAGGGCAGAACCCTTTGACACAAAATGGTACAAGTCCAGTCAGTTAAAAAGGAGCCAAATAATAATGGGTATTGTCTGGTGTTGGCTGGAAGCCGTGATGACTGGGGAGACTGTGTGCTGGTAAAGTGCTCGCTGTCAAAGAACGAAGACCCAAGGTTGCTCCCCCAGACACCATATACCACTCCTGGGCATGGGGCACACAGCTGTCATCCCAGCAATGAGAAGATGAGACAAGTGGATTTCTGGGGCTCATTGATGAGACAGCCTAGACTACTGGGTGAAGCTCAGGTCCCAGTGAGGGACCCTGTCTGAAAGAATGATATAGATGTCTCCTAAGGAACAGCATGTGAGGTTTATCACTGGCTTCCACATGCATTGTACATGTGTACTCACATGTATGCATTTGCATGTACACACGCAGGGGGCGAAAGAGAGAGAGAGAGAGAACACAGAAGAAAGAGATGGTAAGGCTTGTTTATCTCTCAGAGATTCACAGGGAAGACTTATTGGTGTCCAGTTATGTTTAATTTGCTCAGTAACTCATAGTTTTCTCTTTAAAAAATACATGTCCATCCTCCCTCATAGAGCTGCTGAGCTTTTCTGAAAGAACAGACTGACAAGGTGTTTGGCCCTTGGTAGGATTTCTAGGGGAACAAAGACAGATGAATGTTCACAGGAATATAGAGATGGCATAAACTGCTCACAAAGTCACCCTGTGGACCAACAAAGAAAGACTTATGGCCACCGTATGGTCCTTGGATTGAAGGAAATGTCAGGAAGATTAAGGGAAGATAGAAAGATAGAGATGGCATGGAGAGAAGAAAAAGCTGCAGAAAGTCAGAGACACAAGTGCTGAACCCAGAAGGCCTTGGTTATGGTGACCCTGAACTGGTACCTTGCTCTACTTGAGAAACAGCAAAATTACCTTATGTAATGCTGATGAATTTTTCAAAGTTGGATGAAGGTGTGTGTGTGTGTGTGTGTGTGTATGTGTGTGTGTGTGTGTGTGTGTGTGTGTATGTATGTATGTATGTATATGTATATATGAAATAACACTTATCACCCGAGAGACATCAGAAAGAAAGGTTTTCAGACTGCCAGGCTGTTGTCTCACAAAACAACACAAATATTGGCAATGATTACTAAATTTGGAAGCCTTTCTGTTCAATAGCATTCACTGTGCTTGAGGGTTTTATCCAGCAAACTGGAGGAGAAACATCATTGCATCTTAGTTTTGAACCCCAGGAGTTACAATACCAATTGGCTTGGCGAGATATGCCCACTGGTGTCATAGAGGCATGAATGTTATGGGGGTAACCAAAAACTACTTGGTTGGATTTAAGGTCCCCTCCATGGGCCAGAACTCATGCCTAGCACCGTAACCAAGAACTCATGGTTGAGGATGTCATAGGCACTGGGGAATAGCTTACAATTATTAGTTTAGTAAATTTTAGCAAATGGACATAATGTCAGACTGCATTCTATATACTTATTATTGTACCAAGAAATTAACGCAGCTCTTAGTCTTCACCAAGGAAGCTTCTTTTTTCCATGAATGGCTGTTAAAGAAGCTCACAATTGGTCCAAGCACACAGGATGAGGGAATTGGAGTGCTCAACTCAACTGAACATCTGCAGCACATCTCTTTCCCCTGAGGCTCATAGAAAGTGGCGAAAGAGAAACTGCAAGAGTTTAAGAGTCTGGGGATTTGGAGACTGGAGTGTCTTATGGACATGGCAAGGCCACCGTACTCACGAACTCATGTCAGCCATGGTTGCCTGCATAAGTCTGAATAAGATTAAAATAGTCAACATCCCAGCACGGAGGAGAGAAAGGCTCCTAAGGCCCCACCCCGAGCTGAGGAGCTAGCAGCGGCTGATGGCTTCTGGGATCAGGAGAATCTTTTCTTCAGGAATGTAACCCAGAGTAATTTCCCTGGGCTCAGTGGATGGCCCTACATCCGTGTGCATGTGGGCAGCACTAATTAGATTCAGTGAGCTATAATAGAAAGGGGGAGGATAAATATGATCAAACTACATTAAATAAAGGTGTAGAATTCTAAAAGAATTTTTAAAAATTAAACAATATCCTTCCTAAGGGCCCCTTTCTTCCACTGTTCCTGCTTCCAAAGGATGCACTATTGGTGAAGACAGGGCCTTTGAGCCATTCCTCCAGGCTTCCTGAGGTAGATGAGGACTTCGCATGTAGAAAATGTGCTATGAAGCTGAAGGACACCAACAACTCATAAACATACACTTTTGTAATTTCTGGATATTCTAGTATGTTTGTTTGAAAATTGATACCCTAGCATGATGCCCATTCTTTTGTACTTACACAGGGGAACCACACACGTGGGCACCTAATAGGGAACCTTAGCAAATGTATTGAGTTGGCTTCAGATGCATTTGTTGAACTAAAACATTTGAATATCCATGTTGCCATCATAACTAATCTGGACAGGATTTAGAACACCCCATGGCACACTACTCTGCGCTTGTCTGCATATGAGTTTCTAGATCAGGCTAATTGAGATGGAAGGCCCACTCTAGATGTGGGTGGCACCGTTCCATGACCAGGGACCCCAGACTGAATGAAAAAGGAGAAAATGAGCTGAGCGCCAGCACGCATCTTTCTCTGCTTCCTGTCTATGGACATAGTGGAATCAGCCTCCTCACTCTCCCATCCTCTTTGCCATGGTAGACCGTACCCTCAAACTGGGAGCCATGCCGAATGTTTCTGTAATTTGCTTTCATATCTCGTTTTATCACGCCATGAGAAAAGTAACCAGTATACTCACTATGCAGCTTTCTATAAGGATAGAGGTCTGATGGCCATGTTAAGCCAGGGGATAGAGGAAGTGGCTGTCGGGTCAGACTGGTTCTGTTCGATCCCTCAACATGTCTAATTTTGGGCCACAGGGACGTGTAATGTTTCTGCCTATGCACAGCCACACCTGGCTATCCTCTGTCCCACCTCCTCTCATGCAGGTTGGCCTCTAAGTCAGGTGCACACACGGGGGGACCTGCACATGCACTGTCATGTACACACAGGGTTCTTTTCCAGGTTTATTCATGCTGTGACTCTTCCGTTCTTGATGTTCATAATTCCTAGGTGTTCCTTTTACCCTCTTCAGTGGGTTGTACTTCCACGAAATATAACCTCCCAGCCATCTGGTCTTTTCTGTGCTCCATCAGTGCATTATAGAGCCAAGAATTTGCAGTTACATCCTACACAGTCCAAACAAGGTTCCTTAAAAGCAAAACTGGATAAATCCCTTAAAGATCCCTGGTCCTGTGCCCTGTCCAAGATTCCATCAATGTTGGAACATTAGATGTCCCAGAAGACCTGTGAGGCATGTTAGTAAAGAAATAACGAGCTACACACAACCTGAAAAGAGGCGGTCATTGGGCCCCAGGCCCAAATAAGGGGCTTGCCTTTGTTGCATTTCTGTTGCTGTAATGAAGTACTTGACAAGAGCAACTTAAAGGAGAAAGGTTTTATTTTAGCCCACAATGTGAGGTTACAGCCCATCATTGACGGGAAGTCAAGACCAGGGACTTGAAGCACCTAGCTGCATCCACAGTCAAGAGCAGAAAGGAAGGAATTAACATAGGCTTGCGTTAAGCTAGCTTCCTCTACTCTTGCACACCTCAAGACCAGAATGATGCTTCCCATAATGTGTGATTCTTCCCATCACCACTAGCATAATCAAGATAATCCCCGTAGGTCCATTTATCTAGACAACTCTTCACTGAGACTCTCTTCCTTAGGGAGTCTAGATTCTGTCAAGTTGACATTGAAAAGCAACCACCGCAGAGCTCGGTGATGCTCTTTTGAAATTGGATACTGGTATTAACGGGTTTGGGACATGGACCCCGGTATGAATAGGGATGATAAACTGTTTGCTGTGCAGCTGTGCCCTTCACTGCACTTTGAAGAATGCGGTAACTTAAAACCCTTGGTAGTCAGAATAGCTAACTGTGACTCCCCTATCTTCTTTGCTCTTGAGCAGTACGTACACACTGGCCATAAAGTCATTCTAAAATCTCAGATCACAGACATAGACCTGTGTTAAATAAGGAAGAATTAGGACTGAACATAAATTAAGAAACAGTAAGACAATGGAGGTCCTGGCACAGTGGAGGCTCTTGGGAATCACACTTTTGTCTTATTGTGTATATTTGAAAATGGATAAGAATTAATACTAATGCTTCTAGCATAAGGAAGGGGGAGAAGCCCCGCCTGTCATTTCTGAACATCTTGCTGAGAAGGAAGCTCCAGCTGGGAAGAGAGGACATCAGCCCAGGGAACATCCGAGCAGTGTTCAAAAGCAATTAGCTCACACACAGCTGATACCATTGATTAAGACCTTTCTCCAGGTGCATCCTAAGATCCGCTCTAAGAGGGGTGGGGCTGGGCCCTGGAGACAAGAGTATGGATAAGGAGCCATGTTAGTTATTTTACTCATTGCTCCAATGGAATACTTGACCAAAGCAACTTAACGGAGGAAGAAAGAGTTGATTCAGCTTACAGTTTGAGGGAAAAGCCTACGTTGAAAGAGAAGTACGGACACCAAGACCATGGGATGTCCACCAAGCTAACTGGTCACATCACATACAAAGTTAGTCAGGAAACAGAGAAGTAAATGCTAGTGCTCAGCTCCTGTTCTCCTTTTCATTAAGTCTGGACACTTCAGGCCATGGGATGGGTACGTGCACATTTAGGGTGTATCAACTCACCTTAATTAATCCAGTGTAGATAATCCCTCACAGACATGCTTAGTGACATATATCACAGATATTCCTAGATCCTGTCAAGGTAACAATCAATATTAGTTATCGCAGGCTCCTTAGAGTAGATTTGGTCTTATTTGATTAAAAACTGTTATCTCTGAGAAGTAGGAGTGGCTGGTTCATTAAGAGTCCTATGCATCCAGAGGACCCAAGTGGTCCCCATGCTGGCCAGCTCAAAACTGCCTGTAATTCCAGTTCCAGGACATCTGACACCCTCTCCTGCTCTTTGCGGACATCTGCACACAAGGCAGACACATGCACAGACATATTTGCAGACACGTAAAAAAGAAATGAATAAATCTTAAAAATAAAAATTGTCACTTAAGATTTTAGAAAGAGAAACTAGATTTTAGATGGCTTTGTTTTTTATTTTTTAGATGCTAAATTTTGGGATGTGCACTCATTTCTATAGTGATGAGTTCCATAAAGTAGTTTTTCTACAATTAGACAATGCAATTGGCTATCCTCACCCACCCTTCTCCCTTCTCCTTTCCTTGTGCCACCCTTTCCATTTATCCCTCCAGTCTCAATTCTGCTTTCATGGATTATATATGTATATAATTTTGTGTATCTATGTGAAACCCAGAATCCACAAATAAGAGTAACCATGAAGTTTGCCTTTCAGTGTTTGGCTTATTTGCTTAACGTGATAAACTCTGGTTACATACATTTTCCTGAAAACCACCTAATTGGGTTCTTGTTCCTCTTATGATCAAAATTACGTAGATGTGTGTGTGTGTGTGTGTGTGTGTGTGTGTGTGTGTGTGTGTGTGTGTGTGTGTTTATATGTCCACTCATTGGTTAATAGACACCTTTCCATAGTTTGGCTATTGTGAATGCTTGGGCAATAAACAGATGTGCAAGTATCTCTGTGGTGTGTTTGTTTGCTTACCTTCTTTCTAGTGTGCACCCAGGACTTAGACGTTCATCCAGAAGCTATAAGATTTTTGTGTCTTGAGGGCCCTCCATCCTGTTTCATGGTGGCTAGGCTGGTGTGGGAGAGCTTTGTCTCCCATGTGTTCTTACCACCATTTGTTGTTTCTTAAGTTCTCTTAAATGTCTTCTTTTTTAAAATATTTTAAATTGTGTGCATAGATCTGCGTGTATGTGCACATGTGACTTCAATGTCCACGAAGGCCAAAAGAGAGCATCAAATCTCCTGGAACTGATGATACAGGCAACGGAGATTCATCTAACATGGACACTGGGAACTGAACTTGGGTTCTCTGCCAGAGCTGCTTGTGTTCTCATCTGCTGCTTCATCTCCTGCTCTACCTAACAAAAATCACCTTTCTAAAGCAAGTCTGCACATTCTGAGCTTTGTACACAAGTGACTTGAAGCACTCAAGGTCTACAGTTTCTTTAGTATCATCAGGGTTTCACTTTGTTTCATATGACATAAATCCAGATGAATTTTGCCTCAGATTTTGAAAGGAAACTACTCCGTTCCTGACAACCATATCATCTCTGTAAGAAGGTTAATGTTGACAAGCTATAATTGTGTTTATTTATGGGCACATTACTCTATTCTCTGTTGCAATAACAAAACTCCACAAACTGAGTAAATTGCAAAGGAAATGAAAGATATTGTCTGTTTTATCACTGACATTGACCAAGACAGAGCACAGCATTGGATGGCAGGCACAGAAACATGTAGTTTTTTTTTTCTTTGCTCCTTGGGGGCCCCCCACCCAGCTCCCAAATAATCACATGGAGACTTATTCTGGTCTTATTTGACTTGCTTCTAACCAACTTTTCTTAAATTATCTCATCTTCCCTTTGCCTCTGAGCTTTTATTTTTCTCTATTCTATATGCCTTTCTTTTCTTCTTATCTTGTGACTTGCTCGGTAGCTGGGTGGCTGGTCCCTGACATCTTTCTCTCCTTCTCTTCTTCTCTCTTCTCTTCCTATTTATTCTCTCTGCATGATAGCACCACCTATTTTTTCTCCTGCCTAGCTATTGGCCACTCGGGTCTTTATTAGACTAGGCAAAGTAACACAGCTTCCCAGAGTTAAACAAATGCAACATATCTTTGCACCATTAAACACAGAATCCACAGCATAAAATTAATATTCTTAAGCTAATATTCCTCAACAGTAGCTTGTGTCCACATGCAGGCATACCCACAGACTTCCATTACATACTCTTCCTAGAAAGACAAGGGTCCTGGGGCCTTATGTGAGTGGGTAGATGATCTTATCTATTTCTAACTTCCTCCTAAGAGCGCCTCCTCTAGACACCACACTCAGGTTAAGATTCTAATCCTTTGCTTTCACAGTGAGAGTCCCACCATGTGGTTTGACAGGACAGTGTATTCCAGTCACAGCTCCAGATCAGATCCACTGAAGACAGTTTTATAATGTACCATAGTAACCAGTATTTATTTACTTCCAGGCTTTCAACTCGTATAAATATATTCATTTACATCAATCCATGTGTGTGTCATGCTATAAGGAATTAGGTCACTCTGTATATCTTGCTGAATTGCATGATTTTATCTAATGGATGTTATGATTTAATAGGAAAAAAGAGGATTTTTATAATATTAGTTTAATTTTGATTATGTAACGTGTGTGTGTGTGTATGTGTGTGCATGCATGTGCACAGGATTGTTCATATGAGTGCAGTGCTCACCAGATACCCTGGAGCTGGAGTTACAAGGGGTTGTGAGTTGCATGATATGAGTGATAGAAATTGAGCTGGAGTTCTCTGCAAAAACAGCATTGCTTTCTTAATATTTGAAACATTTCTCCAGCCCTAATACTGTGTGTGTGTGTGTGTGTGTGTGTGTGTGTGTGTGTGTGTGTGTGTGTGTTGCATCCATGGGGACCACAAGAGGGCATTGGGTTTCTATAGCTGGAATTACCGGTCGTGTGACTTCCCATCATGGCTTCTAGAGACTGGGTTTGGATTCTCTTCAAGAACAGTACAGGTGCTTAATTTCTGAGCCCTCTCTTCAGCCTAATTTTTAAACTACATTTGTCTTTCAAGTAGCCACCTTATTTCATGAAATTTCTCAGCTTTTGAACTTTCCTTTTGTGGTTTTGCAGAGAAATACATTTTCTAACATACTGATGAGCAAATTTTTAGTTTCCTTTGCATTATGGTTCACTTGCTTCTTCTACATTGCCAAGGGCTTTCCAACAGTGAAGGTTGGTATTGGTGTTTTCATCTGATTGTGTTGGTGTAAATATGACCTAGATGTTTCCCATTTCTGAAATGTATCATCAGGGACCTAACATGACAACAGGCCAGAGTATCATAAAGATGTGAGACAAGAGAGCTAGTCACTGGGTGCAGGATCTTATATGCATGTCAACCTCATTAATAAAATAATTCACATTTTATTGTGATGGAAGAGCCTTTAGTCATATGTCTTACTGGAGATGGTTGATGGTGTCTCTTGTCACTTAAGTAGAAATTGGTTGGTAACATATAGCCTGAGGAAGGATATCAGGAGGAAACCACAAAGGACTGAATGGGACTCTCTAGATTTTGACGTGCAGTGGTGGTCTGAATGAAAAATGTCCCTCACAGGCTCATGTATTTGAACACTCCATCCTCAGCCAATGGGTTCTACTTAGAACTTTTGGAAGGTCATCTTTGTTAGTTTTCAACTACTCATAAAGACCATGACCAAGGAACTGGAGAGATGGCTCAGCAGTTAAGAGCATTGCCTGCTCTTCCAAAGGTCCTGAGTTCAATTCCCAGCAACCACATGGTGGCTCACAAACATCTGTAATGAGGTCTGGTGCCCTCTTCTGGCCTGCAGGCATACACGCAGACAGAATATTGTATACATAATAAATAAATATTAAAAAAAAAAGAAAGACCATGATCAAAAGCAACTTGGAGAGGAAAGGTCTTGTTTCAGTGTGGAATTATAGTTCATCATGAAGAGAAGTCAGTGCAGGAGCACAAGGTAGATTCAGTGGAGTAATTACTTGCTCAGCCTGCTTTCTTAGGATAACCCAGGATAGCCCAGGAACACCTGCCTCGGGGCAGCACCAACTACAGCGAGCTAGATCTTTCCACATCAGTCCTCTGTCAGGAAGAATGTACCACAGGTCATTCTTATGGAGGCATTTTCTCAAATGAGGTTCCCTCTTCTCAGATGACTTTAGCTTGTGCCAAACTGATTTGAGAAAGAGAGAGAGAGAGAGAGGGAGGGAGGGAGCTTTGGCTGAAGGAAGCATGTAACTGGAGATGGGCGCTGAGTTTTTATAGTCTGGCCACACTTCCTGTCCTCTCTCTGATTCTTGTGTGTGGATGAGCAGGTGATCATCTCACCTCCTGTTCTTTACATCATGCTTTTCCTGCCTGTTGCCATGACCCCCCTGCCAAGATGGACCCTATCCATCTGGATCTGTAAGCCAAATATCAACCCTTTCTCTCCTAGATTGCTTTTAACAGGGGTCTTCTATCTGAGTAACAGAAAGGTGACTAAGAGGCATATCCATTAGACACCTCTCATCTACCAAGACCAGGTTCATTGTTCATTGTTCCCAGTCCTGACTCCTGACTGTGCTCAGGTCCCACTGTGCATGAGGAGGTGGGGGAGGGAGCAAGAATCTGTTGTTGGTTGAATTCGCACACAGACACAATCTCCAATAGCGTGTTTGCTCATCAGTGGTCAGGTGTGCTTGTTGCTGGTGTCATCATAATCACATACTCATTAATAATCTGCAATTTCAGCAACAAAACCTTTTGAACTGAGTTTTCCATGAGACACATTAAACATAATCTTAAAAACAACTGCATGCAATTAGGAAGTGGCATGATAGCTGTCAACACCAGGGAGGGTGGGCGGGGATTCCTAGAAATTTTATATATATATAAATATATATAAATATATATATCTTCAAAATGTTACCCCAAACTTACTTTTTGTCAAGGAAAAAAATGAAACTATAAATGCTGTTGTATCAGGATATTTTCATGAAAATAACTATATTTTTGTTAGTGTTCAATTCCTACACCTCCAACTTCTAATTTATTAATAGTATAGATACTAATCATAGTGAATTATTTTTTATTTTAAAACCTCTATTGTAGGAATTGTGACATCATCCACCTATTTTGAGTGACAAGAGCCGTAAAGACTTTCCCATTCTGACGATCCTGTTAGACATCACCAGGGAGGATGTTCACTTTCAGTTTGACTCCGGCATTCGAATATGCTGCACGTCTTTGGTGTGGGCATAGAGTCACTGGATTTTTCTAGTAAAAACAATGGATAAATCTTTTCCTCTAGACCATGGTGACAGAAAAGCTTGCTTTAGAAGGAGGATTGCCAGCAATGACACCACACCCCCTCACAGGAAAAGCGTGGCTCTAAGCTCTGAGGTTTCCAGTGAACCTGTCTAGCGGGACACGGGAGTGAGCTTTCTGCTCATGGGCCTTGCCTTCCCTTGCTTCCTCTTGTTCCCGGGTGTGGTTATACAGAGTCTTAGGCTCCTGTGTTTCCTAAAGGAGGCAAATAAAGATGAGAGGATGCAATATACACTTGGCTACTTTCTGACGCAAATGCTTCCCTCTTAAAACACCACAGAAGGACAAAGGAAGACACAAGATGAAACGTAATTTACATAATGATATCACTTTTCTCTTAAGGTAACCTGTGAGCTTAAAAGCCTTGCTAGTCTTGAGCTTATCAAAGTGATTTGAAATGGAGATCTGCAGTCACAGAGAGATGAGAGAACACGAAACATTAGCCAGGAGATGGGGACTACACTGGAGACCAAGAGAAGCTTCTGGAACAGATAAAGCCATGCCATCCTGAGAGGCCCCATTTGATTTCCTCCTGCAAGGTTCCATTACTGTGAGATTAGTGTAACAACACTTAATGATTTATGTCCAGTTGATTAGGGTTCCTTACAAATGAGTTTTTTCTAGGATCCTCTGAGCTCCCCTTGCGGAGCCAATGTCAGTGCTGGACACTGTGGGTGGGGCGTGTTGCAGGAAGAGGAAGTGCAAAGCCAACACACCCTCTGAAAGTCTCTTCCGTGGTGTGAATATGTCCTTCTCATAGACAGCGCGTTCCCTGAAGTGAAGCCCTCCACCAAACTTGCATCCGCAGCCACCTTTTTCTTAAGACCCAGCAGCAAGTTCTGAGCCATCAATCTTAGAACTTAAAGTGGAGCTGATGGTTCATCCATTTACTCCCTAGTGTCCAGTTTTCCATAGGGCATCAATGGGGAGAAAATCCGCTATATCTGAAACATTCCTTGGGAGAGAAGAAAAGGAAGGCATTTTGGCTACCCATTCATTTTGTTTGCTTTTCAATAGCGATAGACCAGAGTATGTGGAGCGTTCCAGCTTACCACTCTCATTTCCTCTCGGTTCCCTTTCAAGCCCCGAGGGTCTCTGTGCACATGGGCACATTCAGTCTTACAGACATAGATGCAGGGCCACCTCCCTGCCTCTAGAGCTGTCACACATGAAAGATGGGCAAACTTACATGATCACATGACAGGAAGCTTGTGTGGTGATATTTTCTTTTTCTTTTTTTCTTTCTTTTTTTTTTGTTTTTGTTTTTTGAGACAGGGTTTCTCTGTGGCTTTGGAGCCTGTCCTGGAACTAGCTCTTGTAGACCAGGCTGGGCTCAAGCTCACAGAGATCCGAATGCCTCTGCCTCCCGAGTGCTGGGATTAAAGGCGTGTGCCACCACCGCCCCGCTAATATGGTGATATTTTCTTGATGCTTTAACAAAAAAAAATCTTGCCTGAAGATCAGAGTGCAGAGCTGGCCATACTAGTTAGCCATACAGACCAGGCAGTGGTAGCTCACACCTTTAATCCCAGCACTAGGGAAGTGGAGAAGGGAAATGATCTGGCTGGGTGGAGAGACGATTAGAAGGCGGGAGGAAACATGAGCTCAGGGTTCAGTTTGGGGTTTCATAGAGATGCCATTCAGTCTGAGGATTTGTGGAGACAGGATATCCCATTCGAGCTGAGGATTTCGTAGAGATAAGAACTAGTGGCTGACTGCTTGGCTTCTCTGATCTTTCAGCTTTCACCCCAACATCTAACTCTGGGTTTTTATTATTAAGACCAATTAGAAATCGAATAGCAGCCTTGTGTGCTGGGCATACAAAGAAAATGGGAATATCATGGAATTCTTGAGAAGAGCATAGGAAAGAAGGCTCAGGATGTGTAGCATTAGATAGCTCTTTATCTTCTTTTATACACACACACACACACACATACACACACTTACACTCACACAGAGACATTCAGACATAAAGCATTCATACACACACTCACACAACAACAACTGTACATAAAGTGCAGTGCACACGTACAAGTGTACACACATCACACATATGTGCACACTCACGCAGAGACATTCAGACATAAAGCATGTGTACACACAGTCACACAACAACATCCGTACATAAAATGCAGTGCACATGTGTACACACATACACACACGCACACACACACACACACACACACGGACTTGCAAATCTTACTCACCAACAATAACACCCAAGTCATATGCACTATTTATGAGCAAAAATTACCAAGCAAATAGTTTGTCTCACCTTAAAGCTTATATGACAGTGTAACTAATTGGATTCATCTTAAGCACACACACATAGCTTGACCTTTATGGTCCTGGTGTTTGGAAGAGGTGTTAGTCTTACTCCATCACCCTGTGGAATGGTTATCTTTTGTGGGTGTGATGCACCCTTTAGCACACACATCAATCCCTGCTTCATTGCTGGGTGTTGTACTGACATCCTGATGTGTTTCTCCGTTAAACACAGAGTGATAGTATGATTGAGAATGGCCTTGTTGTGAGAGGTTTTACTCTTTTGACTTTTTTGGCTTTGAGGGGGGACCCACAACCTAACTCCCAAGTAAATCACTCATAGAGGCTTATTCTTGGTCATGAATTCTTGACCTTAAGCTTGGATTGTTTCTTGCCAGACTACCTTTTGCCTTTGGGCTTTTCCTTTTCCTTACTTCTGTATATCTTACCTTCACTCTTCCTCCATGGATGGCTGAGTGGCTGGGTGGCTGGTCCCTGACATCCTCTTTCCCTTGTTCTCTTGTTGCTCCTCCTTCTCTTCCTTGTTTCTCCTTTGATTTATACTCTCTGCCTGACAGCCCTGCCTATCCTTGCTCCTGCCTTTGCTGTTGACCATTGTGTACTTTATTAGACCCTCAGGTGTTTTGGACAGATAAAGAATCACAGCTTCACAGAGTTAAACAAATGCAGCATAAATAAAAACAACACATCTTAAAATAATACCCCCCAACCTGGACCCCATGGTGTCATATATTTGAATGCTTAGTCACCAGGGAATGAAGCTGTTTAAAAGTATTAGAAGGATAGAAGGTTTCAAAAGCCCATGCCAAGTTCACTCACTCTCTCCTCACTCTCTCTCTCTCTCTCTCTCTCTCTCTCTCTCTCTCTCCTTCTCTCTCTCCTTTTATCTCTCTCTCTTTCTCCCCTCTCTCTTTCTTTCCCCCCTCTCTGCTTGATGCCTACAGATCAGGATATAGAACTTAGCTACTTCTTCAGAGCCATATTTGTCTGAATGTCACTATGATTCCTGTCATGATGCCAATGAACTAATTCTCAGAAAGCAAGTCCCCAATTAAACACTTTCCTTTATAAGAGTTGCATTGGTTGCCGGGCAGTGGTGGTGCATGCCTTTAATCCCAGCACTTGGGAGGCAGAGACAGGCAGAGTTCTGTGAGTTCGAGGCCATCCTGGTCTACAAGAGCTAATTCCAGGACAGAATCCCAAGCTACAGAGAACCCTTCTTTTAAACTCCTCAGTAAAAAAGACTTGCATTGGTCATGGTGTCTCTTCATTGAAACAGAGCTCTACTAAAATAGAAGTCAAATCATTTTGATTACTTTGGTTTACAGTCTTTGAACAGCCTTCTTTTGGCATGTAACCAATTGCTTCCTTCCCAAAAATGTTTGTCCACACCTTTTGGGCAAAGTGAAATCTCTGCCACTCATCCTCAATAAAATGAAGGCAGAACGATCCAGTACCCAAGAAGCTGACTCATGGCTGAGTCTGAACAAAGGGCACTGTTATTTGGAAACGGGTGAGCAAGCTGCCTGGCAGAAGGCTGAACTAGCAAGAAATACCAAAGATTAAAACAAAAGGCTTCTCCACAAGGAGGTCTAATGGGGTCAGGCAGAGGGTTCTTGCCAAGCGCACAGAGATAGAAGATGCCAGACACAAAGGCAGTAGGCAGCAAAGGGTCTTGTGTCTTCATTTGTTCACTTTGCCTTAAGGTGGGGCTCATTCTCTGACTCATTTGGCTAACCCTGAGAGTTTCCATAGCATATTGGCTAACCCTGAGAGTCTCTGTGGCGTAATGGTTAAATGCATACCTGAATACTATGGCAAACCATCAGAGGAATGACCTTCAGTAAAGTCTTTAGCCTCTGTCTCAATTTCTCTGTCTGTGGTTTGGGGATGCTGAGGTCATTGCTACTGGGTCACAGAAACCTAACATGGAGGTAGAGAAAGGCATATACAAGGCAATCCTTTGGGAAGGTCAGCCAGCCAGTCTAGAATCTGCAAGTTCCAGGTCAATGAGAGACTCTGTCTCCCAAAACAAGGTGCTTTGGTCTTTCCACTCACCCGCACACACATGTACACACACAACAGCACACTCACGTGAACAAACCTACACAAAGGAAAGCTTCACCTAGGTGAAGACAGTGGCTTACAAGGACAAGCAGGATTTGTGAAGCAGGAAGATGGAGTAAGAACTGGAGGGACTTTGTGAAAAAGACAGATGGATCCTCTAAGGACCTTGCCGACTGTGGTTGGTGTAGGCTACTGATGTGTTTGCTGGGGACTTGTCCAGACTTGAGGCCAGAGATTGTCAAGGGCCTGCATGAGGAAACATCTTGCTTCGATGAAGGACACAGAAAGAGAGGGAGAAGGAGAGAGGGAGAGAGGGAAAGATAAGAATTGCAGATAATTCAGAACTCTGAATTTTCCAGTAAACCCTGAGGATAATTCTTAGCTAAAAATATCAAATAGAGAGTCAGGGCCAAAGCCATCTGGATAAATGGGATTATGTTTTTCCTCAGCATAAATGTAGTTCAAGCCATAGCTTTGTGCTTTCTCCCTGAATCAAAAAGGATGCTTGTAGATTAACAAGGTCTGAAAAACAGGCATTTGGGATCAAAAGTAAAGTATGTGACAAAACAGAAAACCCAAAACAAACAAACAAAAATCTTCCAACTGGTAGCACCTTCATAGTCTTCAAAAAATAGGAAATTTTGCACTATTAGAAACATTTGCTTAAATACAAATCAGAAACCATGCAACAATTTGTAGAAAATATGTGTTCTTTCTTTATGGTCTCCAACAGCATTTAATTTCTCCATGGTGCTGCTTGATATTCACAATCCAAATCTGCCTGTCTGTCATTCACGCACTGTCCCATGCCGCCTGCTTCCATTTGTAGGTCCCATACCTCTGTGACAACCTGATTGGCCCGAAGCAGCAGGTGGCATGTAAATCTAAGCACTGTTCTGAGAGCCAGAGGGTCGAAGTGAAAGTGCCCACAGACCGATTCTCTCTGAAGCTGTGGGGCGTCTGTCCGAGACGCTCCCCAGCTGCTGGTCGTCTTTGCTATTTCTTGGTTTGTAGAAGCATTATGCCAGTCTTTCCCTTCATCTCTCCATGGTGTTCACCCTCCACAGCTCTGTCTCTAGTTCCCTCTTTTCATAAGGACACAACACTGGACGAGGGATTTTGCCTGGAGGACCTTCTCTTAATTAGCTGCATCTATAATGAACTTACTTCCAAATAATGACGCAGTGTGAAATGTATGACTTAGGAATTTTTAGGGGATGTAATTTAATCTATGTCTCTAAAGTTCAACTAGAAATAACTGTGTCATTATTCCGTGGATTCTGACATCTATTAATCTTAGACAAAGCAAGGCATGTGTAGGCTGGTTAGATAGATACATCAACACCACCCTGGAGTGAGGCTGACATTTTGAATCAGAAATTTGTAATTCCTGAGCAGGGTGCATGGTTGTGTTTGTGGGGAATGAGGAAAGGATGCATCTGTGTCGAGCTGCACCACAGTAGGGGCCAATCAGCCTCCCATCCCCATAGGATAATAAATAGCATCCAGACCTGATGGGATCGGCATTCTCAAATAGAATCTCCATCTCTCACTCTGTGCCAACCGGACCTCGGGGGGTTAAAGAGAGATGAGAAGGTAGCGCAGTATGGCAGGAGAGGAATGTGCATCAGAGGAGGCCGTGATGAGGAAGAACGAGTGTGGCCCACAGAGAACTCAGCCATGTGGGCCAGGACACCAGAGCATGAACCAGCGAGTGTGGTCTTTCAGGTCAAAGGCTCAAAGCAAACTTAGCTGAGAAGGTAGAATGTTGAGTTCAAAGAGAGAGCAGAAGATCAATCTTGGCTCCCGAGCTACATTGGAGACAACGGAGTTCAGGGAGGAGTAACTTAAGCTCACATTTGCTTGAATTAACAAAGTGTGAGAGAAAAAAGAACGAGAAGGAGAAAAATGAAGAATTAAAAGATGATAACTCCCCGAAACCACATGGCTGAAGCACTGGGATAGAGCCACGTGATCCAAGGAGCCTGGACTTAGCAGGAACCTAGGGCCTCCGAGCTGACATCTGAGTGTGGGGACCACACTCTGACATGGAAAAGAAGCAGCTCACGAAGGAGAAAGACCAACGGGTCTCCTCTCCATCTCTGAATTTTACCTGGTGACTCCAAGCAAGCCTCTCCCTTCTCGGTGTCTAAGTCCAGGTCTCTATGAAATTATAAATAGCAAAATCGTACTCAAAAAACATAAAATCAATTGTTGAGGAAAACCTCAAATAAATGCTGTTTCTCCTCCCTCCTTTTCACTCTGCAAATGTGAGCCTGAAATGGAGACTTGTAGTGTCATTTGGAAAAGTACGTACTTCTGAAATAGAAGCCAATTTGTGGAAGAAAATAAACAATGAAGTGGGTTTTTTTTTTTTGAGTTATGGCTCGGTAGTTGATGTTTATAGCAAGGTGCAATAAATGAATGAAAAAAATGAGGTTTGCAGGATCTCTGCCTTGGGGATAGACCCTCATGTTTCTCAGATGGATGGATGGATGGATGACATATGAATGCAAAATTCTAATTGGTTCTGTTTCAATGCAGTGGGTGTGGGAATCTCTGGATTTTGAATTTTCTCCCAAGAGATGCTAATGGTTGCGTGGCCCATCTGTCAGGGAGAGGCACTGATAAGGTACACAGGTCTGGGAAATAGACTTCCACAATTTGAACCAGATTAACCAGAATTTCCCAAATCCTTTCTCTCACAACTTTTGTGTGTCTCTTAGAGACTTCAATATTCAGCTGCATGGAAATCTCCAAAGAAGCACAGCCACCCATTCATGTGCTGCTTCCAAGGGCTCGTGAGCTTTCTCCCTGGTTTTTGTTCTGCCAGGATAGTTCATCAAGACTTCTGTCCCTGGAGCATTGCTTCCTATGGTGGGCAGTGGTTTTGCTATTTCAATAATCAAGAAAGTCGGCTTACACGTCAATGGTCAGTGCTCTAGAGTCAAGGGGCTTTGTTATACTTGGAGTAGATTTGCATACTCAATGAAAATCAATCCTTTCAAAACAAATAACTCAAAAAATGTACAAGCTTTGTTCAAGCAAACAACAGAAATGCTAACCTGGCTTGATAAATGGCAGCCACAGCCAGTCTCTTAGAAGGATAATCTATGACGTTGAAGATTTGATTGAGAGGGAGAAATTGAAAAGATGAACCCCCAGAAACAAATGAAGATTGGGTTTTGTTCTCCAGATATATGTGGTTGTCCCTGCAAAAAAAATGGAATTGCTTTCATTACATTTCTTATTGTTATGGCCAAATACCTGACAAGAAGCGTGTTGAGCAGCAGCATTCTACCATGGCTGAGGAGGCATGGTATCAGTGGGGGAGTGATAAAGGCAGGGGCATGAGGCAGCTGGAGAACTCATATTGCACTGACAGCAAGGAGAGAGAAGGGGGGGAGATCTGAGGCTCATGGAGCTCAGCTTAGCTTAGCTTTCTTTTAGTTGTGCATTCAGGGGCCGCAGCCCATGGAATGGCACCCTCTATATTTAGGATGCGTCTTCTCACCTTAGTTAACCTAACCTAGAAAATCCCTCACAGACAAGGCTGGAGACTTCTCTCCAAGGTGACGCTAGATCCCACCAAGTTTAAAGATCAATATAAATCATCACCAGGGCATTATGCGCTCTTCTCATTAAGAGGAAGTAATTTTGAATGAGGAAAGACACGGTTGACTTGCAATTCAGGAAGTTTCCATCCACAGTTTGAGGGTCTGTGGAGAGAAAATGCATCATGATAGAAAGGCGTGATGGAGCAGAGCTATTGGCTTGCAGCCACCAGGAAGGATCCTCAACATGAACCTCCAATGACCAACTTCCTCCATCCAGTCCCACTTCCTACTTGTCAGCTGTTGAAGTCAGCAGCCCCAGGATCCAACTACTGCTTGATAGCACACTCAGGCCTTTAGAAGGAACAATAAATAGCCAAACCACTACATAGGACCATATCCTGTCCTGTATCCTAGCGTTGCTGTATTAGAAATAAAACCCTTTTAGAGATCCTTCCTACAGAATGAGCTGCCTTTGATTACTGTCGATTGTTTCAATCAGAGGATACAGAACCTCACATGAAGGACCACACGGTGGGTGACCTCAGTTAACCTAGGGGCAAGGTTCATCCTCACAGCTGTAGAACCCCACTGTAGAAAGTAGTCGCAGGCAGTGCTTAGATGGTCAAGGAATGACATGACCTTTCCTTCTGTAATGATCAGAGTCCACTAGAGATGCAGAAGAAATAGAATGCGTACTCATTTAAAGAGGAGTTGCTAAATTGGCTTACACTATATGGCCTAGGTAATCTAACTATTTCTGTCTGCCCAATGGAGAAGCAGAGAGCTCTGTAGCTGCTCAGTCCACGAGGCGGGATAGCTCATCAGTCCTGATCTGTGGAAGGCCTGGAAGATTCCTAGAGAGGAGCCTCTAGCCCTCAGTCCCCATTGGAAGTCTGGATTCTGAAATTAGGGAGGGATGGCAGCAGCAGCATTGGTAGCAACAGATGAGAAGAATCCACCAAGGAGAGGCAAGGCCAGGTAGTTAAAAAGCAACAGCTTTGTCCTCTGACCTTCTTGTATCCAGGCTGCCACCAAAAGGTTCCAGACACTCTGGGAAAAGCCAACAGTTAATATTATTGGGAAATAACCTCTAGACATACCCAGAAAACTGTCTGTTGATTCCCGACCCAGTCAAGTTGGCAACCAAGGTTAATTATAACAGTTGCTTTTGTTCTGTTGCCTGGAAAGCTATTTCCCACCCTTAGAACTTCTAAGACTTTATTTTTCCACATTGCTCTCAAAGAAGTGTTTTTAAGTCCCAAAATGGGAAATTTATGCATTGATATTAAGTAGTAAGTTGTTAATATCCACATGTATTGAAATATCCCCCAAACCTGAATTTAAAAGATGCTGTAAAAATAAAACAGGCAATTATTTTCCTGAAAAAAGCTGATGAAATCTGGGTTATTTGATTAAATTTGAAGATCTGGTTCAATATCATCACAAAGTTTGTTTTAACACCAACAATCACATTTTCATTGCCAGGCTTACTACCAGGCAGGTACCTTTATTTTATTTTTTAATTTTGCATATCAATCCCAGTTCTCCTTCCCTCACCTCTTCCCACTCCCCCACCTTCCTCTCACTCCCCCACCATCTGTTCCTCAGAAAGGGTATGGCCTCCCATACCCTTAGGGAGTCAACGAAGCCTGTCCCATCACTGCATTTGAGGCAGGACCAAGGCCTTCGCCCCTTGTCTAAGCTGAGCAAGGTATCTCTCCATAGGAAATGGGCTCCCAAAAGCTAGTTCATGTGTTAGGGATAGATCCTGGACCCGCTGCCAGTGGCCTCATAAACTGCCAGATCCACCCACTGTCACCTGCATTCAGGGGATCTAGTCTGTTCCTGTGCAGGTTCTGCAGCTATCAGTCCAGACTTGATGAGCTCTCACTAGCTTGAGTCAGTTGTTTCTGTGGGTTTCCCCATCATGGTCTTAACCTCTTTGCTTATATTATCGCTCCTCCCTCTCTTTGACTGGACTCTGGGAGCTTGGTCTAGTGGTCAGTTGTGGATCTCTGATCTGCTTCCATCAGTTGTCAGGAGGTCTTGTCTATTTCCCTTCCTAGGTGGATCCATGTATAGCTCTCTCAGGGTCCTCTTTGTTACCTAGCTGCCCCGGGGTTGTAGACTGTAGTCTGATTGTCCCTTGTTTTATGCCTAATACCCACATAGGAGTGAGTAATACCACATTTGTCTTTCTGGGTCTGGGTTACCTCACTCAGGATTGTTATTTTTAGTTTTGTCCATTTGCCTGAAAATTTCAAGATGTCGTTTTTTTATCACTGTGTAACACTCCATTATGTAAATGTACCACATTTTCTTTAATCCATTCTTTGGTTGAAGGGTTGAAGGTTGCTTCCAGGTTCTGGTTATTACAAATAATGCTGCTATGAACATAGTTGAGCAAATAAATGTTCTTGTGGTATGATTGAACATCCTTTGGGTATTTGTCCAATAGTGGTAATGCTGGGTCCTGAGGTAGATTGATTCCCAATTTTCTGAGAAACTGCCATACTGATTTCCAAAACAGTTGTACAAACTTGCATTCCCTCTAGCAGTGGAGTGTGATGCCCTTATTCCACATCCTAGTATATACAAATAGAACCATACCTATCACCATGCACAAAGCTCAAGTCCAAATGGATCAAAGACCTCAGCATAAAGCCAACCATACTAAACCTCATAAAAGAGAAAGTGGGAAGTAGCCTTGAATGCATAGGTACAGGAGACCACTTCCTAAAATAAACCCAGTAGCACAGACACCGAGAGCAACAATTAATAAATGGGACTGAGAAGCTTCTGTAAGGAAAAGGACACGGACAACAAAACAAAGTGGCAAACTACAATCTGGGAAAAGATAGGCCAGAGGGCTCATCTCCAAAGTACACAGAGAACTCAAGAAACTGGACACCAAAATACTAACTAATGCAATTTAAAAATGGGTTATAGTTCCAATTAGAGAATTCTCAACAGAGGAATCTCAAATGGCCAAAAGGAACTTAAGGAATTGCTCAACATTCTTAGTCATCAGGGAAATGCAAATCAAAACAACTCTGACATACCGTCTTGCACCTGTCAGAATGACCCAGATCGAAAACAATGCAAAACTTTTTAATGTGTGTATCTAAGATCGGTTTATTCCAATTTTTAAGACTTATTTTTATTTAAGTGTCTCTGTGTGTATGTGTACATGCGTGCAGGCACATATGGACGTAAGAAGTTGGGCACTGGGGTCCCTGAAGAGGGAGTTGCTGGCTTTGAGCTCTCTGAGGTGGGTGCTAGAACCAAACTCAGGTTCTCCACAAGGACAGCACACACTCTTACTGGCAGAGCCATCACTCCAGCCCCTCTTACTTTGTTTCCTAATGTGTGAAAATGGATGCATTTTATCATATCCACCCATCAACACACTGCATTTTATGTTATTAAAAATGGACCATAATTACTCTGAAACTTCATAACTCAATTTTTTTCCCCAAATCAGAAATTGTTTTCTAGATTTCTCATATAAACTGCACAACTGACATGATTTCTTGGTGCTATTTTATTTAAACAGGTGAATTATTGATTTGGGTGATAAAATCACAGTTACAGAAATATTTCTGCACACCTGTTTCAGTGATATTTTTAGCAAATAGCAGAGTTTTTTTAAAAAAGAAAAACAATTGCTTCTACATGTGTCATTAAAATGTCATCGCCACTGTGGAGACCAAGGGCATTAGCATCAGTGTGGTCCTGTTGGGAGGCATCTACCGGGTGGTGGCTGGTGTCCTTTGTAGAGTGGCTCATGCAGGGCAGCTGGCAGCAGGCAAGCCTCAGCTCTGTCATTTTTGTTTTTCCTGCTCACTTGTGTCTGAACTGGGAAAATTCTATTGTTTCTCTATAGAAATCTTCTGAAATGATTGCCCTATGAACTGTTCAGTTAAATACAAATGATGTAATCTATATGATCTATAAACCAATTAAAAACTGTAAAAGAAAGAAAAAAACTGAATTTGCTTAGGTGGGGAAAGAAAGGAGTCTTCTCTAACCTTGCGCATATACGAGGTCTCATTCCTTAGATATCATATGACAGATGTCCATCTGATGGATGAAAGGGAGAGGAGGCCAAGTCAATTCACATGGGAGTCATCAATAAAGGCCGCTGTTGTCCTATGATAAAGCAAGGTCATTATAAACAGCCACTCCTACACTGGACCCTTATAAGCACTTTCAGGGAGAGATCTTTTCTGAGCTGCGTTGTGTGTTGGATGACTTTCTCTTTCCAGCAGTCACACACCTGGAGCTCTTGTCTTACAGGTGGGATTACTGTAGTGAGTGAGGACTTCTCAGCTAGACTCTCGAAGACTTGGCCGATACCCTGAGGAAGGAAAGCATTCTAGAGTCCTTGAAGCTGATTCTTGGAATACTATCCCTCAGCTTTCATCAAGGTTCTTTGGTTGCTTCTGTAATCTTCCAACTGATTGCATTTTCCAGGTTTTCCTAGATGCACCTGGTCTGCTTCTTCAACTCCCAGACCGACTTAGCTCCTCACACTCATGTTCTGTATGCCGCCATCTTAGAATGTGCTGGGCCCCTCACACGCCTTCTCACTTCCTGGAACCACACAAGGGAAACTGTCCCGTGTTGTTCAGTCTAGAGTCTGCCTATCTCCTGCACACTTTCAACACTGAGCTCAAAGATGCCCCATTTTCTGAAGCATCTTCCCATTCCACATGCCATACCAGGATGCTTCTCAGGGTTATCTGTACAAACTTGGCTTGTTATTCCGTCACCTTCTATGAAACTGTGCGTTTTTGAGTCCATAGAGATATCACAGGAAGAAAAGAGGTTGGGTCATGCTATGAAAAGTCATCTCAAAAACTCTATCTTTTCATAATTCATGAGAGTGTTTCTTCTGTTAGGTGGACCTGCATCTTACTTGGTTCTAGGACTCGAGCGTGAGTGTAAGGTACCGGACCAGTTCCTACTCTTCCTGGGTCTAACCCAAGAGGTGCCTCACGTGGACATGGGCTTTTCTCTGTAGATCTCACCTCTTTCTGATCTTCCTTGTAGGCACTCCGCGGCCAGAGGTAGTGGTGGCTGCTATCTCTATCACAGATTTTGCTCATGGGCATGCCTCTTTAAGTATTACAATTGCAATCATTCTTAGTGTTGAGGTTTGAATAGAAAATCTCCCCATAGACTTATGTGTTTGAACTCTTGGGTTGTGGAACTCTTAGGAAGTATAACTTGCTGGTGCCAGCTCTTAGGGATTGAAGCCTAGCCTAGCCCCACCTCTTTTTTTTCATCAGACAGATTCTCTCTATGCAGTCCTGGCTTATCTAGAACCCTCAATGTAGACTAGGCTAGCCTCAAACTCACAGACATCCACCTATCTTTGCCTACAACGTGCTGGACTTTAAAGCCATAAGCCACAATTCTTGGCTTCCACTATCTGTTTCCTTTCCTGACTGCCTGGTGTTAAACTCCAGCTGCCATGCCTTCCCAGCCGTGAAAGACTATCTCCCTCTGGGAATTGTCAGGAGAAAGAAACGCTTTCTCCTCTAAGTTGCTTTTTGTCACTGTAGTCTACTGAAACAGTAGAAAAGTAAATAATAGGCTCGCTCCTCTCACTCTGCTGCCTTGGCTGTTCCACAGGAACTTCGGGCAGCAGAGTGGCTTCCCCAGCTGCATGTGGGAATCCACAATAATTTGTGGCAATTAGGACATCCCAGCATCTCTTGAAAATGCAAAGAGTTGGAATGAAGAATTGACAGCCCTGACTTTCTTTGCACTTTTTAAAAAATGATCATTTAATCCCTTAGGCAGGGGGAGAATAAATTAAATGTTTTTTCTCAGAAAGGTCACAGTGCTTCCAGAGTCAGGGGCTAATGCCTTAGTCGGGGGATGGGATGGGTGATTTAAGCACCAGTGTGGGTAACGTCACCTGTTTAAAGTAAACCGGCCTCTTACACCCATTTCTCCTTCATGGACAGTGTGAAGGAAAAGGAAGGCATCAAGAGAAAAATGAAAACTGAACACAGGCCTCTTTTCTCCTTGCTGTAAGTCTGTGGCAGAAGCAAGCAGTGGCAGCTTTTTTGGAAGGGGTGTGTGTGTGTGTGTGTGTGTGTGTGTGTGTGTGTGTGTGTGTGTGTGTGTATATTGTAAGAGGCTGCTTGTTCATTTCCCGGCCACCCAGACTCCTGAAATAACCACACAGAAACTATATTAATTAGATCACCGCTTGGCCTATTAGCTCTAGCTTCTTATTGGCTAGCTCTTACATATTAATTTAACCCATATTTCTTTTAATCTATGTATTTCCACGTGGCTGTGGCTTACTGGCAAGGTTTCATCCCATGTCTGTTCTGGCAGGGCTACATGGCTTCTCCTGACTCTGCCTTCTTTCTCCCGGTTCAGTTTAGCTTTCCCCACCTACCTCTATTTTGCCCTGTGCAAGTCCAAGACAGTTTCTTTATTAATCATTGGTGATAACAGCATACAGAGGGAAATCCCACATTATGTGTATGTGTGTGTGTGTGTTGTGAATGTATGTGTATGTTTATTTTGGATGTATATGTGTATGTATTCATGTGTGCAAGTGTATGTAAGTATTTATGTGTGTATGTGTTTGTGAGTATGCATGTATATGTTTGTGGGGGGGCATGCATATGTGTGTGTTTGTGTATATGTATTTGTGGTATTTGTGTGTGTGTGTTGTGGATATAAATGTATGTGGAGAGAAATGCATGTGTGTGTTTGTGTGTGTGCATGTATATGTGTTTGTGGAGCACACATGTGTGTTTGTGTGTATGTATTTGTGGTATTTGTGGAAAGGAATGCATTGCGTGTGTGTGTTGTGGATACATATGCATGTGTATTCATGCAGGTGGGGAGGAATGCATGTGTGTGTGTTTGTGTGCATTGTGGATGTAGATGCATATGTATTCATGTATGTGAATGTATCTATTCACATACTATCTAATGTGTGTGCTAGACAGAGCTGGTGGATCCACCATTTACCCTGCATAAAGCTGAATCTCTGCTGTTTCTCTTACTCACAGGAACCAGAGGCATAGCCACACAGCAGAGAATGTGCCCTGTCTACTCTGAAACCTACAGGGCCTGCCTGAGGAGGAAGTCATGACATAGTCTAGAGTACAAGGAGAGAAACAAAGTTGGGGTGGTGAGATGGCTCAGTAGATAACGCCCCTGCGCTACAAATGTGAAGGCAAGAGTTGAATGCCAGAGCTGCAAACACCAAGGTTCTCATCTCTCAGATGTTTGCTCTTATGAAGAAAACCTGGCCTCACCAGGTAGAGAGGCAAGCTGCTCACTTATCCTGACTGCGCCATCAGAGATCAGCAGACACCTGGAAAGCTACCAGATGATGATGGAGCCTAGCCAAGACCAGAAGAGCCACCCAGCTGAGTCCTGGCTAAGTCTCTAGCCTGAAGAATACTCAGCTGCACAACTCTCATTGTGGGTTTTAGTATGTTTTTTCTAACTTTTAAGATTTATTTTTTATTGTCTGTTTATATATGTTTTATATATATATATATGTATGTGCACCACATGTGTGCAGTGCCTGTGGAGGCCAGAAGAGGGCATGGGATCCCCTGAGACTTGAGTTAGTTGACAGTTCTGAACCACCATGTCAATGCTAGGTCTTCTTCAAGAACAGAAGGTGCACTTACCTGCTGGACTGCCTCTCTACCCCCTAGTCAATTTTCTTTTGTTATAATAAAACACCTAGAGCCAAGTAATATAGATACAAAATAAAATAATTCATCCCACATTCTAAAGACTTGTGAATATGGCATCAGTTTCTCCTGGGTTCTGGTAAGGGCTTCCAGGGTCCAGCTCATAGCAAGAGGGACCATGTCAAGAGAGACTGCAAGAAGATAGGTCATGTGCAGATACAGGAAGCCAGAGACTTTTTCCTTATAAAGTGGCAACTGAACAGGATTCCATGAGAATGACATTAATCTCTTAGTAGTATCTCCAGGTACCTAATCATCTTTTATTTGGACTACTAGTTCATTATGGCCACACTGGGGACCAGGCTTCCAACACGTGAGACTTTGTGGGAAAACTACCTATAAATCATGGAATTTTGCTAAACCACAAGAGGGTTTTTGTAAATATTTATTGAGGCCAAAGCAACTAACATGGGAATTATAAATGCTTTATAAATGTACATACAAGTGTATTAAGTAAGACCCTTTCTCTTAGAACACTGAAATCTGGAAGAAGTGAGAAAACAAAAAGGCTTGTTCAACACTTAATAGTCAAGAATCTGGGAATCAGAAGGGATGTTGATGTCTAAGGGTAACACATAAAAGGGGTTTCTCCAGGGCTGGAGATATGGCTCAGAGGTTGAGAGCACTGGCTGCTCTTCCAGAGGTCCTGAGTTCAATTCCCAGCAACCACATGGTGGCTCACAACCATCTGTGATGAGATCTAGTGCCCTCTTCTGGACAGCAGACATACATGCAGGCAAATAATTGTATACATAATAAATATTTAAATCTTTAAAAAAAGGGGGGGGGCTTCTCCGATGCTTAGTTACTCGATCAATGAGGATTTTCTCCTTCAGTTACACGATGGATTATTTGGTCATATAAATGCTTCTAGATAGAAATACTGACATTTACACTTTGCTTATGGCCAGGCTTAAGGTATGGAGGAACACAGAAGCTTCATGTGACCCCCCCCGCCAGAGCTTCCTGTTGTTCTCCAGTGATGGGAGCCTGCACTTTCTAATGAAGGAGGAGGTGGAAGGGAGATGTGGGGTCTCGCACCACCTGTGAGGGTTCACATTCATTGTCACTTTGACAAATCTGCAATCATCTAGGAGACAAACATCTGGGTACATCTGTAGGGGATGGTCTGGATTATCATACGGAGGCAGGAAAACTCCGTTCCATGTGATAGCATCCTGAATTATATAAAAAGAAGGTAAAATGAGCATGGAATTGCCAGGCTCTACTCACAGGACACTCTAACAGCAGAACCCATCCTCTCCAGATGCATTCAGCCAAACTCTGCACTTGGAAACCCACCAATCTCCTCCCTAGAAAGGTCCACCCCCAAGAAACTCTATATAAACTCTATCTTCTCCTCAGTTCTCTTCTACTTTCTCTCCTGAGCCAAGGCAGCCACCCTCCTGGGATGTTCCCTCCCAGTAAATATCTTATGTGAAGTCTGTTGTGTCCGGAATGCCAGGATACCTTTCCCTTAAGAGCTGCAATACTTCCAAGGGGCAGTCAATTTCCTCTTCCTGGCTCTGGATGCAAGGAAGCCAACTGTCTCAAGTGTCATTCCTTCCCCACCATGATGGATTGTACTCTCAAGATGTGAGCCAATAATAAACCATTTCTTTCATTGCTTGCTTGTCTCGGGTATTCTGTCACAGCGATGAGGAAAGTAACAAATGCACCTGACAGAACAAACACAAACTCTCTCAAGAAACACATAACACAGATAAAACTTTAAAGAACTTGAATTTAGTTAAAAATTTCTACACATAAAGAGAGAAGCATCAGAAAGGGCATATAGTACACTTAGATTAAGAAAAGCAAATATAAGAATCATCATATCCAGAACAATGACTTCTAACTCCTTTTACAAAGTAGTTTTTTAAAAGTGATGACAGCTTAAGGAACTATCACAAGTTCCCAACACATCTTCCCAGGAATGGGGAGCAAGTAGAATCTGAAAATCATGCATTTAAAAATCAGCATTATCTATTTAATTGGAAGGGTAAGCATGAAAAATTAGAATTGACTGAAAAGAGAATTGGAAAATGGGAAGACAGGCATGAAGACATTAAGATCAAAAGCAGAAAGTGCTAAAGTGAAGAAAAAAAAAAGCCTGAGATTAAATGACTTTGTGATCAAATGGGAAGAGCCAGCCTAGATCCAGTCTGGATACTAGAAGATGTCACTTGAATAAAACAAAGGAGTATGCAATGAAGAAACATCATTATTTAATGATACCTATTTTAGAGCTAAGAAAACATATTTGTAAAAAGGGACAAATATAATAAGATCTTACTATATTTATACATTTTCACTGTATTGAAATGTTAGGGCATCATGGAAGAAACAATTATCATATGATCATTTGAAATACGGATTGTCCAAAAGGAATACCATTCCACTGAACTGACAAGTTGTATTTCAGTTCTACTAAAAATTGGCATCATTTTTTAAATTATGGTCTGAAATCATCAATATTCAGTTAGGACAAGAGTTTTCTCAACTCCCATAATGTTAAACATGACTCCTGATGTATAACCCAGTCATTCCCCAAAAGAATTGAAAACATCTGTTTTCCATACAGACTATACACAGATGTGCACACAGCTTTGTCTGCATGGCCAAACATGGGAGAAGAGAGATGTGCACAGTTGGACAATAACGCATCATTATTGTAGGAAACACTCTGCACAATGTGTTTAATACCACTTAAATTAAATTAATGATTCACCCTAGAACTAAGTCAAAACATACTATGATCTGATTTTTTCTATTCTGTAACGTGTGTGTATATGTGTGTTGCATGTGTTTGTATACATGTTCACATGTGTGTAGGCACATTTTTGTGCAGTGTGCATGCACATGGCTATATATGTGTTTTGGAGTTGGCAGAGGTTAACATTGGATGTCTTTCTTAATAATTTTTCCACCTGATTTATTGAGATAGAGTGTCTTACATGACACTGAAACTCACCTATTTGGTTAATCTACCTAGCCAGCTTACTCCAGGCTTCCAGTCTCTGACTCCAGATCATGGGATCATGGAATTACAGGGGGAATTCTATGTTTGTCTGACATTTGCATAGGCACCAGGGATTCAAAATATGATCCTCACACTTTGCCCACTGAGCCATCTCTCCAGCCCCAATTTTTTTTAAACTATCACTAGAGAAAAAAAAAAACAGAATATAGTGGCTTCCTGAGGATAGGGTTGGGAAATGCAGATTGCATTTGAGGATAGGGTTGGGAAATGCAGATTGCATTTGAGGATAGGGTTGGGAAATGCAGATTGCATTTGAGCAATGCTTAGCCTTGTTGTTTGCTGTGGTGCTTTGGATCAAACTAAGCCTCTCCCGCCTGCTAACCAGAAGCCCCACAGCTGAGACACTATGTTCTAAGGTTCAGTAGCTTGACTGTGTTGATAGATTTACAGATACATAATGGAGCAAATGTTGTCTGAGGTTTCTGTCCTGCCCGGTTCCTACAGCTGTTTAGCCCCAAAGAAAATCACACAGAGGTCTACATTAATCATAAACTGATTGGCCCATTAGCTCAGGCTTCTTATTAACTCTTATAACTTACATTAGCCCATTATTCTTATCTGTGTTAGGTACATGGCTCAGTACCATTTTCAGCAGCGTAGTCACGTCCTGTTTCTTCTGTGTCTGGACAGGACTGCAGAGAGAGCTTCCCTCTTCCCAGAATTCTCCTGTTCTCATTGCCCCACCTCTACTTCCTGTCTGGTTGTCCCGCCTATACTTCCTGCCTGGCTACTGGCCAATCAGCATTTATTTAAACTATAATTGACAGACTACAGACCACTGTCTCACACCACTAAATTGCATGCTTTTAATCCAAATATGCTTTAGCAAGTTTGTGGAGGAGACATGACATAAAAATACCTTAAAGTTGTGTGGTCAGGTTTCTCATGGTGCACACGTGAGATCTGAAGCATAAGCTTGAATAGCCAGCACCTTGTCTACGACTTTAGTTCTATGATTTCTATGACTTTGAAGTCATAGAACTTCCAATCAAAAAAATACTATTACAAATATTGTAAGGTATTTTGGACTAAATTTTCACGTATTTTTCAATGAATTTGACAATGTACATTACTACCATTGGGAGGAATGGAAAGTGAAACAAATAAACAGAGTAGCAATCACTGTGCTAACAATGCAGAATTTTCAGTGTAATTTGTCTTGTGTCTATGGTAGTGTGTTTCACCGTGCCTGCCTGTCACCTCTGCACCCTCGTTAGATACGTGTTTGAATAAATCCTTTTTGTACTACTGTTTTTCTCATTGCTGAGTTCTGAGTGTCTTTTGTGTGTTACAAGTAACAAAACTTTTATCAGATGGTAATGTTTGCAATATGTTTATGTCATTTTACTTCCATCTTTATATTATTTTGATTGTGTCTTTCAAAGTGAAAGTTGGTTTTTTTCAGTTTTCAAACATCTAATTTATTTTCCAAGCTAAATGTATTTTAACTTTCTAGCTTTATAATGTTTCAGATATGGGGGGGCACCTCACCCATCATCATTTAAAGTCAATTTTCATTATTCTTTTCTTACATAACCAGAAAAATTCTGAAGACAGCATGTCAATGTAAAATAATGTAAAGATGAACAATGAAACATAGCCCCTGTGGCGGTTACTTTAATAGTATGCTTGGCACAATTTATCATCACCAGAAAAGAATTTCAGAGAATGACTGACTGGACCACCTGTCTGTGGGAGTGTCTTATATGTCATGTTTTACATCATGTTCCACAAAGCTACATGTTTACTTTTAGAATCATTGTAGCACTCGGGCATACCTTCAGTTCTACAGTCTATTTAGTTCACAGTATTGACGGACTTATACATTAGCACAGGCTGCCCATGTCCTTGGCCCTTCTTATTGGAAAGGCTGTCCACTCTTCATTACATTGACTTTCCCACTTTGTCAAAAATAAGTTGTGTACATGGAACTAGATTTCTGCATTCCCAGCAATCTAGAGATCATGATCTCTCCATGGATTTGAAAATGAACAGTAAATAACAAGATGCTAAACTAAAGAGGACACAAATACACAGATTGAAAATATTTTCCTGTGTTGAGCTGCTTCGTAAGACTTAGATCTGGTGTGGTCCAAGTGGTGGCTCCTTTCCCTTTAAAATTCTAGCTGGTTTTAGAGTTTGCACTCCTGACATTTAATACCTGAGAAACAGCACTGTGGTGACGGCAGCCCTTCTCCACCAAAGCAGCAGGAACTTCTTTGGACTTGGCCAAGTTTGGAGTGGATCTTGAGGACTCCTGGTTGGCTGGTGAGAGAAGGCACCATCTTGGCTCCAGGACACCCCCTCCCGGTGTTTCCTCTGAGCTCATGAGGATTCACCCAATTTGGGATTTTCTTTTAGCAGTGAAATGAATAACAGCAAGACCTGACTAGGCGTGAGCTTGAACAATGCAATCCATTTGATACTCCTCTGCATTCAGTCATTTCATTATTGACCCATTTTGTTGGCCGTGGTGTTTGGGGATAGTCTTGTTTGTTATCCCTGTCTGGCCTGACACAGCAATTCTCCATCTCATTCCTCCAAACACTGGGATTCCAGCTGTGAGCCACCACAGGGGATTCCAACTGTGAGCCACCACACGGGATTTCAGATGTGAGCCATCACACAGGATTCCAACTGTGAGCCACTACAGAGGATTCCAACTGTGAGCCACCAAATGGGATTCCAGATGTGAACCACCATGCTGGGGTTACAGCTGTGAGCCACCACACTGGGATTACAGTTGTGAACCACCACATGGGATTATAGCTGTGAGCCATCACATGGGATTACAGCTGTGAGCTACCATATAGGATTACAGCTGTGAGCCACCAATGGGATTACAGCTGTGAACCATCACGCTGGGATTAATGCAGGGGGCACCACACCTGGCTTTACTGGTCCATTTTCTGATGTGAACCCCAAGGCGTCAAGCGTTTGCTTGCTAACATCTGCAGACCTGAAAATACAGAGCTCAAGTTTACACAAAGGCTACTGGCTTCAGCTGCCATCTCCGTGGCCACCCAGGAAACTGCTCTCAGAGTGACTTTGCTTTGGGTTTTACCTATAAAACAGATTTTCCTGAAAACTTTGAATGAACACTGCAAGTTTCATAAAACCAGGAGGATATTTTTAACACTCAGACCTGACTTCTTAAGACTTGATTAAACCAGCACGGGGCTTGCGTTGCTCGATGCCTGTGTTGGAATGGTGTGGGTTCTGCAAGGCGCCAGGTTAAACACCTCCAGCATCCTCTGCTTTTCTGGCCTCAATGTTCAGAATTTCTCTCCCCTTCCCCTTCCTCTCCCTGGTCCTTTCCCCTCCTCTTTACATTCTACATGAGGGTTTCATCTCCAAACTAATGTCCAATTGATCTTTGAGAAAGGAGAGAGAGAGAGAGAGAGAACCATCACAACAGTAAATGAAGCCTGAGTATAAATACCTAGAAGTGACCGGAAGAAAGTTCTAATTTTACTCTGCCATCCTCTCCCCTCCCACTTACCCCTAGTCCTACCCCCTTATTCCTAGTCCAACCCCTACTCTTTCCAACCCCCCCATCCCTACCTAACCCCAAGGCCTCTGCCCTCAGAGAGAAACGTTTACGCATGCGCATTCATATTCGCCACCGGGAAACACGGGATAGTTCAGGTACCCACTGGGCTTTTCTTCGCTTTTGACAGACATTATATGGAGTTCACATTTAAAGAGAGAAAAATGAAAGATTCCTCTGAATTTCTAGCAGAAGATGTTGGGCTTTTTAAACACCTCCCTCACACCAGAGCTTCTGGCAAAGGAGCCTAGTGACAGCCCTCTCCAACAAAGGAAGCTTTTGGTGGCTGGCTTCGCATGAAGGTCAAGGCTTTATTATAATTCACATTCAATTCAGAAAGAATTAAAAAAAATCGATACAGGTAGGAAGCTGGTGCACATCCTCTGCCAGCCTCGGCATTTTTAAATGTGACACAGGAACACACAAAAGGAACCCTCGGCAGAAGAATTCTGTTCATCTCTGCATCACCGGACCATGGAGGGGCTCTTGGTTCCTTTACGGCTTGCAATTTTGATACATTTTGCTTTATTGATTATTCCCCAGAGAATACAATAAATTAATAGGTTTACGATTTAGAAAGAGTTCTAATATTAGCCCCTTTGTTTTTTCAAGTATTCCCTGTGTCCGAGGGCTAAGGGTTTATGTATGCTATGCGTATTTAATAAGACACACAGCTGAAAGAGCCCCAGAATGCTTCACGGCTGGAAACGCCAACAATAATGGTCTGCGGTGGAAGATGCCGGCCTGAAGAGAGACTGCAGAAAGAGGCCAATGGCTCCTGCAGTCACGTGCTCGGTTGCAATGCTATCTCTCGAACAGCACCTGAGTGGTCCATTAAGCATACTGAAAATGAGACAATCTCTCAGCCTGACAGGGTGTTTTATCCTCTTTTTATCCTTGAGTTCCTGCTCTTCTAAAGAGGTTTTGAGAATATTGCAGGATTGTTTATGAGTCTGTGGGTTTGTTTCCCTCCGTTCTTTCTGGCCCTAGCTGCCAAGGAATGTTATTTCTGGAATTAGACATGTTCGTGGCTAAAGGTTTATGCATTCAAGAACAGTGCATCTGTACCACAGCTTTGCTGTATTTTCTGGGGAAAAAAACTCAATTGTTTTATTTATATCTTAGTTCAGTAATAACATTTTTAAAAAATTTGTGGTATACATTATGTTTTCATACATGTATGCCACATATAACAGTGAAGTCAAGGCCATAAACTTACAAATAACCTCATATACTTATAATTTTATGGCTTTATATTATAAATTCATAGTCTAACCTGTTAGAAAATTTCCAGTAACTTAGTGTGGGCTCCACACTGAATAGTGGGTCTTAAAAATTATTCCTATGGGCTAAGTGAAATGATTATGTCTTCGCATGAAAAGTTCTCCAAAGTGCTTCCTTCAAACCTTTGATGGATCATATTTAAATTGTTTGGATGGATTTCTGTGATGTGCCTGTGTGTGTGTGTTTAAAGGCACAAAAATAGCTATTGTTTGCTGCCACAATAGCTGTTTAAAATAAACCACAGCTCTTTTCATAACTCCTTGGAGTCACAATACACAACAAGAAGTGTCTCCCTGGGCAGAGCATCTCAGCTGCCGGAGAAATGAGGAACCTCCTGTCACCCCATGGAGATCACTGGTCAGAACCCAGCTGTCTCCTGATCCCCCTCCCTGAGGCCTGCTGGCCAGCCTCAAATGAAGTGGAGAGGAAGCCCAGAGGCAGATGCACGCGGGGGTAGGATGCTGTGATGGACTCCTGAGACTCCTGTGGGTCAGTCCAAGGCAGCCTTGGAACAAGAGAGCCAACATCCCTTATCCACGGTAACCCCCTGTGGGAAATAAGCCCAGCTCTGAGCAGCAGGTAATAAAATCAGGAAGCCACCTAATCACCACATTTATTGACACAGATCACAATCTGCGGCTGGCTGGGCAATGTTCCCAGCTCTGGACTCTCACAGGCAACATGGGACTGCAGTGGGAAGAGAAGGAAAAGCAAGGTTAAATATTGCGAGGCTCAGAAGCATATGCCAATCCAGGAAACACTAAAAACAAATATATTTTACTAGACTTATATTTTGTCATTATAAAATAAGTTAACTATCCATATCATAGAATAAAAAATAGGAATTATAGAACAGAGACTACACAATGAACAACAAAAAAACAGAAGTTATCATTTCCTTTTTGTTGTTGTTGTTTAAAAACCATGGCTAACATTTTGGTACAGTTACATCTACTCTTTTCTCCTCTCCCCGTACTAAAGAAAATTGTATAATCTGGGCCATGTGGAACACATAGATTGTGCCATGCTTTTTTTCTTGTAGCATGATTTTATGAAGAATTCCTAATGTATACATTTTCAGTGTGCATCATTGTCTGAGATGATTCTGCCTTTTATTTGGAGATAATTTTTAAGCCATTTTGCTCAGATCTCTCTTTAAAGGTTCTTCTGATAACTGTAGTCACATGTGTATCTCAAGAAATGATGGCAAGCAGTCTTTGGTTCTTTTGGGTATGAACCTAACAGCGGTAATGGTTGATCATATTTTAGTTCTGTTTGTAATTGAGTTGCCGTTATAGTGATTTCCACAGTGAATAGACTAATTTATATTCCCAGAATCATTTATAAAGCTCTCTGCTCCTTTATAACCTTACCACCATTTCTTTAGACTTGTTTCTTGACTTGGAAGTTGCCTGTTTGCATGGTCTGAGAAGGAACCTCATCGTACCTTTTATACGTTTGTACTCTCTTGTAGAAAGATAAGGCCTACAAGGCGGAGAGATGAGCCAACCTGGAGTCTGCCTGAGGGCCTAGCAACAGATGCTGTCAGAGGTCCTGATCATGCCTACTCAATGAGTGGCAACCACTCAGTCAACAGATCAGAACACAGCCGGGGTGCTGGGAGGAGAGTGTATAAGGTTCTCCCCATTGCTGAATAAACAAGTCTGCTGTTTGCCTTTTACCTGACTCCTGATGTCTATGCCATTGACGCCACGCCTTCTCGCCCCCTCTCCAGAAGGAATGATTAGGACCCAGCAACATTCTCTTGGTTAAGGGAACAATCCATCAAGAGGACATTGCATTTCCTAACATAGATTCAATGAACATTGGTGAACTCATTTTTAAAATTAATTTTTAATTAATTAATAATGTTTATGGATGGTTTGCCTGTATGTATGTCTTAAATAACGTGTCTGTCTGGTGCCTACAGAGGCCAGGAGAGGGTGCTGGATCCTTGGAACTGGAGTAACAACTGGGAGTAAGCCATCATGTCAGTGATGAGAATAGATTCTAGGACCTCTGTAAGAAAAAAACAGTGATCTTAATCACTGATCCCTCTTTCCAGTTTGAGTTGCACCTGGTTTTATAAAACAAACACTATTGGATACAAAGGCACATGTTGATACAGGTAATAATAGTGGGCTATTTCAATAGACCTTTTGTGCTAATAAATTGGCCATCCAGACCCCCCCCCAGAGATGTTAAACAAAGCAACATTAAATGGCATTCTAGGTCAAAGGGACTCAAGAGACATATATATTCAGTTCACCCACTCAAGACGAGTCAGAAACACTCTTCTTGGTAGTCTATGAGTCTCTGAGATATATTTAGGAAACAAAACAAGAACAAGAAAATTGATCTAAGAATTTTGATTCTATATAATCAAACTAGGATAAAATTAGAAATCAGCACTAAAGGAAACTGCAGAAAACATAAAAATGTCCTGAGATTAAGGGTGTGCTTTTGAATGGTGAGCAGTCACTGGATAAATCAAGAGTGGGTTTTCCAAAAACCCTAGAGTTGAATTAAAATTCAAACACCACATATTAGAGTCTGTGGGCCTGTAGCGGAATAAAAATAGTTCGAGAAGGGATGCTTATAGCTATAACTTTTTAATTAACAAATCAGAGAAATCTCAAGGAAGATGACCCTCAAAGTCTTAGAGAAAGAAAAATAAGCCAAACCTCTAAGTCAGTAGATAGAAATAAATAGTAAATATCAAAGCAGAGAATAAGGAAATAAAACAGATCACCACAAAGAATCAAGGAAATAAAGGAAGAGAATTATGATTGACAAACCTTAACCAAACTCACCAAAAGAAAAAGAATAAAATTCAAATTAATAAAATAGTATCTTGCCTTCACTGTTCTAGAGGACAAGTGTCAACAGAAACAAGAAAACTGATATAGTATTGTTTTTTATTATTCGGGATGATCCCATGGGCTAAAACTAGAAATCAACACTGAAGGAAAGTGCGGAAAATAAAAAAACTTCCTGAGATTCAGGAGGAACCTCAGCATCTGGAGAGTCTAGGAGAGTCAGCAGGGGGAGAGGGAGAAGCATGGAGAGACAGCCAAGTTAAATAAAGCTTTGTGTGAATGACTAAGATTCATGGAGGAGAATGGCTCGGCCTGTTTAAGCAGCTCTGAGGGCCACATTGATCAGGGACACTATGCACTTTCTGAGCAGCCGAGGAGAAAGAGCAAGAAATCATCACCCAGAAGTAGCAGTTGATGCCTTTCCAATCCGTCAAGCCCGTCCACTGTGGGAAAGACATGTTGGACAGAAAAGACTTGTGTAGGAAACAGAGCACATTCTTTGATCTTAGAAATGTCTTCTGCAATCACACTTTTAAAAAAAAATCTGTATTTACTTTCATTTTATGTGTCTAAGAGTTTTACCCGTGCTTGCCTGTGTACCATGTGTGTGCCTCATGACCACAAAAGCCAGAAATGAGCATATGAGCCCCTGGGGCTGAAGGTACAGTTTGAGCCACCATGTCGGTGCAGGGAATTGATCCCAGGTCTTCTGGAAGAGCAGCCAGTACTCTAACTTCTATTGCTTCAGCGCCCTTTAATTTTACTTTTGTTCTCTTGGCTGGAATAGGCATCTGATCTTGCTGCAGCTTCAGGAGGACTGTGTCTCTTTGACAGGTGTATCTCATTCTTTGTGAGCTAAACTTGAGGTTGTGTGCTGAGCCAAAGCAACATCACAATGGCTACACAGACACCGGGCGAGTTCTCGAGCCAGAATGTGGTTACCATGCAATGAACTCAGTAGTATAAGAAAACTACCTCTGCTCCTCAGATCATGATGCCCCAGAAGGCAATAACATGGAAAAAAGGAGAAATTAGCTACAGCGACGCTACTAAATATGTGACAGGAGCCTTTATACCCACTAATGAGAAAGAAGGGAACATTGCTGGAGAGATGGCTCAGTGGTTAAAAGCGGGCATTGCTCTTCCAGAGAAAGGGAGTTCAGTTCCCAGCACCCACATTGTGGAGCTGTAATTCCTGCTCCTGGGGATCCCATGTCCTCTTCTGGTCTGAAACATAAACTCACACTGACACATACATGTAAATAAAAATAAAAATAAATCTCTTTAAAGTTTTCAGGAGGGAAGGGACAATGAGTTAATACTATATACATTTTTGCAAAGCGGTGGCCCAGGTCGAATCGTGGGTTTGTGGAGTTTGGCATTGTGAGGAGGCACGGGCATGGTAAACACTTTATGCATGTGCACACACAGTGCCACTAGGCAGACATGGCAACAGGGCTAGTGTTCATGGAGACCAGAGAGTCGGTCTCATAAGGATCATACAGGGCTGTAGTGTATAGCTAGGCCATTTGTGTCCACGTGGAGAACACACTGGAAAACATTCTACACCTCGTGGGGCAATCTTGAAGAAAAATCTCTTTAAAGGCAGTACCTAACTGCCTCTACATTTCACCCATATGTCAAAGTGGTTCACAGAGGCACAGATAGTCCCACTTAGTGCCCTCATGTCCCATGAGTGTGACTATTACCTGGGGGTGACACAGTGGTAGAAAAACACTAAATCCAATTGATTTTCCAAACAGCCTTGCAAAGTGGACCAGCAAAGAATCAGCATCGTGCCTGCTATGCTAACACAGCACTTGTGCTTGGTCATTTTGTCTCTTCCACGTCTTTCCCGGATGGGTGGGGTTTAGGAACTTGTGGCCTCAGAACCTCTGTGTGATGAATCTGAACCTTATTCATGTGCCTGGCACAAATTCAATTCTGAAATCTCCAGCTCGCCCTTCGCTTCCCTTGCTGACATTCTCTAAGGCTGCGGTTCTTAAAGTGTGATTTTACCAAATCCCCAAAATACACGTAAAGTAATAATTCACGATGCATAAATGTATTAAACGATAAGCATCTGCAAGGGGCTCAAGCCCACAGCAGATCTGCCTTCCAAGGAAAAGGAAGCCTGTTGTTTCTTTTGTTCACATTGAATAGTTTCCGATCTAGGTGGGAAGGTGTGATCCATACATACAAATTAGAAAAAAGAAGATGAGAAAGAAGGCAGGAAGGAAAGGAAAAAAAGGAAGTAGGGAACAAAAAAAAAGAAAGATTGAATTTAATATGCTTAATTGAAAATCAACAGTGAAGTATTAGCAAGATACAGACCTCAGCTCAAAGACTTCAAACTCAAACCTGCCTTTGCTGCTCACAAGCTCTGTGATGTAGTTGAACTTAGAGTCTCAGATTCTCCCCAGAATAAATAGGTCCATTGTGAATGGAAAACCAGACGGTCAATGTGAAGTCCGTCTGAGAGCTTGGCTCACACGCAGGACACTGCCCCATTGTCCACACTCTCCCCTGGATTTTTATATGGGATCTTTAGGCTCCCACACTCCCAATTTCAAACCCAATTTGAAAACAAACAGAAAAAGAGGCCTGGGAATTGGGCAGCAGAGGATGGATTACAGGTGAGACCCAGACGTGAAGATTCCCCAACTTGGGATCAAATGGGCTTGCTGGCCACCAGGCCCAATGCCCCAGTGGTCACATTCAGATTTCAGAGATGCCTCTTAAAGACCCTCCAATGAGAGATTTGTATCTGTAGGCAGACACACAGATGTACCTGAAGAATTTGTCCCGTCCTGTCTCGGAAAGAGAAGGCAAAAAGAGACTCTGCCTGGTGCTGAAATTGTATGAGCAATTCTCGCTGATGAAGATGGGAGAAACTTCTAATTCTTTCAGAGAGCAGCAAGGAGGGAGTGGAACAGCCAAGGAGACCATACTGATAGGAGTTCATGGATCTGGGTGAGAAACAGAGCAAAGGTTCCTGAACCATGCACCTGTCACTCAAATGGAAATGCTGAACCAACTTACCTTAGAGCAGGGGCCTTTTCCCACCTGACATCTGCATTTCCACCCTTACAGCTCTGCCCCCTCAGTGCTCACACTGCAGCCTCACACATCCACTGTGCGCACCACTCCTCCTGTTTCCCGTTCTCTGTTCACAGTTAGCCCCATGCCCCTGGAGACCCCCCTACATCCTATTCTCCTGTCCACTCTTTAACCAACTCCCTTCCAATTCTTTCCCATCGCTCAGGTTTTAAAAGCACCTTTGGGGTTGAGAGAGAGTTCAGAAGATAAAGAGACTTGTCATTCAAGCCTGGTCACCTGTGTTTGATACCCAGAATCTAAGTTAACGTGGGAGGAGAACATTGACCCCCACAAGGCTGTCCTCTGACTGCGTGTGCACTGTGACATGCGAACTCAATAAATAACCCATTAAATAACAACAATAATAAACCTATTGTTTCCTATTTTTCTTGACTGCTCAATCCAAACTAGTTTAGAAATGATCTGATAAAATTATGATTTACTCATCACAGAAGTACATAACAGGAGCCAGTGTTTATTAAGAACTGTATCACAGAGACTGATATAGTAAGTATTTCTGTTTTGGGTGAGGCTTTTTTGTTGTTTTAGAAAAAGTTTTATATACCCCAGTCTGGTATCAAGATAGACAATCTTATATTGCTGATCCTCCTGTTTCTACCTCTCGAGTGTTGAAATTATGCGCATGCACCACTGAGCCCGGTGGGTGCAGCACCGGTGTTGAATACTGGGTTTGATGAGGGCTAGTGCTGTGGAAACACTCTCTGACTGAGCTACGGTTCCTGCCTCCTATGCTAGGGAGTTTTGCACACATTCTTTCATGGGTTCCCCGAACTTGTCTACAATTCTAAGAGTGCACTTCTACGTCTACAGCGAGCTAGCTAAAGCTTAGACAGGTTACCTCAGTCCAAGGTAACAGAAGTATGATCCCCAATTAGACCACAGCAGCCATGGAGTCTGGAACTGCTGCGGGGCGGGGCTTGTTTCTGAGTCCCATCTGGACCTCATTCTTCCAAATGAGCAACACAACTGCTCAGGAGAACCATGGGGACACTACTTACGTGTCAGGAATGTAACTAAACACCTGTGTCATCCAAAAATGTCTGACAAAGTGAGGCAAGCAGAGATATCCGCGGTGAATTTCGAAGACATTTCCATGTTGAAGCCGTCTACTACCCTCGTCATGGACGGGACACTGTATTTCCTTATCCCATGGCGTTCGGCGTTCTTGCTCACTGCTCACAATGGCTTCTGTGATACTTGAACAACTGCCTTATATGTTTCCTATTATTTGTTTTGTGAAATTAGTCTTGAGCTCAGCTTCAAAATTAGCAAGGGCAGAATTCTCCAAGTATTGATGATTGTGACACTCTGGTCTTTCTTCCTCCCAGGAATAGGAAGCAAGTTGAATATACAATGTAACAATAGAAGGCGGGAGGATGTGGAGTAGACTTTGAGAGTGCTGTATGTTTGCTGTTCTCATATTATCAGGGAACCAACAATGCCAGAAGAAGATACACAGGAGTCCGACATGATGGGTTTCCACACACTTCCATGCTGACAAGGGAGGTGCGGGGAGGCGTCTCTAAGGGCAGGCTCCACACAGCTGTAAGACATCTTCTCTATACTCTAATTTACGCAGATAAGGGATAAGTAAATTAATCTTCATTATCAACCAATCAGATAGCAGGAGTCAAGCCTACACCACCACTCCCCTGGCACAGGAGAGGAACTGCCTCCTTCCCTGAGCCCCAGCTTTCGTAGAGAGCCAGGTGCACCCCTGACAGGCTTGGCAGGGAGAATGATTTTCAGCCTGCCGGTTGCTTCTGCTTACATTTGCTCACGGCTCTTGACGAGGGGCAACTGCGATTAGACAAATCGCATTGTCTATAATCTGGTCCCCTTTCCCTGAGCCATGATTCATTCTGACAAGGAAAGTTTCAAAGCAACAGGTGAAATATGATAAACAGCATCCATCATTGCATTGGGGAGCCTGGCTAAAAGCTTTCTGTCACTGCTAATAATAGTGTTTAGTTCTCAGCTTCCCCTAGGATTGCATTAGTGCCAAATGGGACCGACAGGGAACAGTGGACTTTCAGGAATGACTGCCCCTGTGATTCCTGCCTCAACAGAAACTGTTCTCAGCACCACCTTCATCTTTGAGGCCACCATGTGTCTGAACAGAGGTCAGGCATACCGTGAAAACCGATGCCTGCAGCAAAGGGTCCTTTTGCCAGTTCTCATTTCTGACTTATCTTACCTAAGCAGTCTTCAGTGTTGTTTCTGAAAGCTAACTTGAGTCTTCCTGGCACCCCTTCTCTTGTGTAAACCGTTTCCCGCTGGGTCATAAGACTGACTTTTCCCTTCAGAGGCTGATAGCTTCTTCCTGGCCTCTGGATGGTCTAGAGACCATGGGGACGGATGTTCCACCTGGACCAGCAGAAGCTCACTTCTAACCCCGGTAAAGTAGTTTCACAACACTCCGTCAGTGTGCTTAGCCTTTAAAAAAACCTCATGGGGAGAAAGGCCTAGTCTGTGCCATCTCTAACCTTCGTATTCTAGACTGAACATCTTCCCAATTCGGTCCTTTCCGGGATCCAAATTAGCAAAATCAGGCAAGAGCCAGAAGAAAGAACTTCTTCATCATCTGCATCACATTTTCTGAGGTTCTCTTAGTCAAAGCGAATCAGATGCTGAGCCCCAACACAGGGGGCATTGGTCTTACAAGGGTCACACCTGTTCACCGTCCTGTTCACAATTTTAATGGCAGACCATTAAAATACACAAAGAAATACCACACAGCAAGTCTGGGCTTGCAAAATCAGGGGTACATGAAATTGTCAGAGACGTCCATCAAGGTAGATCAGTAGGGTAAAAACATTAGCTCTCAATCTTGATGACGTGAGTTCTATCCAAGGGACCCACGTAGTAAGAGGCACCCAACTTCTGCAAGTTGTCTTCTGACCTACACAGACTCAAACACACAGACACACACAAAATACGCACACACAGACGCATTCATGTGTGCATGTGTGTACACGTGTTTTGTGTTCAGTATCCCCTCCAGAACCATGTTGCCCTTTCGGCTGAGGCCTACGTACCTTGTCCCTTTAGATCCTCACAGAGATTCATAAGGAAAACTTCATCCTCCTTATGCAAAGTTGCCTTGGTAGAAGACTAGGCAGAGGTGGCCAGCTGGAGGCTTGTCAAAGGCTCAGAGGAGAAAGAGGCCCTCACTCCTGCAAAATAAGAACTGCAAGGATGATACAGTAGAAGAAATCAGCGTAAAATAAAACCACGGTGAGCAACAGTCAGATTCTTCAACCAGTCTGTGCTCAGGGTCTCCTGGGCACATTCACTACACTTCAAATGCGGTCGTAGCCTTGGATACTCAAACATCACATCGAAGCGGGTAAAAAGTGGGAGACTGTTGAAAATGCTTATTTCAGCTACTTTTTGCAAATTCCCGATTCAAAGGGTTTGACATTTGGTTGCTGCTTATATGGCAACACTTGTGAAGGACACATAGAAAAAACACCCCATGAACCTGAAACTACAGCCTTGCTGAGAGATAGGCCCCAAACATCAACACAGCAGTGTGTACTCCCATGAGACACAAACTCTGAGCTTTGGAAGGTCAGGGTAGTGCTGAGGGATGTGGCTAATCAGTCTTTGCAAATAAGGCAGAATCTTGCTTCCCAACCTAGGGTCCTGAATTCAGTTTAACCCAACCAGGTGATGGCAAGGCCTGCCTGTTTCATCGAGAAGAGTCTTGATCTGAAAATGTCTAGAATCCAACTTTTGTCTCTATTCCCGCTAAAACAATAGTAGTGAAGACTAGAATATAGCAATAATAGATCAATGACTGAATCTGTTTCTGAGATGGGAGAAGACAACTGGTCAATTACAGACACCTCCATTTCACACACGAGAAACAAAGTCAAGTGAAGTCAACGATTCAGGCAAACGCATAGGGTTGTCTTGTCTCATAGCATGAACTCAAAGATGGCAGGTGTGTGTGTGTGTGTGTGTGTGTGTGTCTGCAAAAGACACAAAATGCCAGGTGTGGAATCTCCTCCTGACAAACCACATTTGATAACTACATTCTAGCAATGACTTAAGGAAGTAAGAACCCCTTAGAGAAACAGAATGTTTGTACGGATTGTGCCCCACCTAATGGGCTACACAGTGTACTTCTCTGGAAACCATCGGAACTTTTTCTTAGGCCACATCTTTCTAAAATGCCAGCTGCATCTGACTGTAAACATAATGATGATTTCTTTGTAACTCAGGGTGCTTTGGGCCAGCATGCACTCAAGGCCTTTGTCCACTGACTGCTAGCAACACATCAGCGATCAGACAGACAGGAAGCAGGGATTGGGGTGACATCGCCCCAGCTTCTACTGGTGCATGTACCAGAGAACACCCTAGAGAGTCATTGCTGCAGGTTTAGTTGGTTCCCCAGAGGGCTGGCCAAGGGTCTTTGAATGAGACGGCAATGAGTTTGCCTTGGAATTGAAAATAGATTTAGTAAATTTCAGGAAAACCAAAAAGACGAGCAACTCTGTTGGAGGGGACAGAGGATGAGATCCACTGGCATAGGAACCTGTGGCTTCGGCGGGAAAGGACCGCTTTTGTGCCTTTAATGAAGATTGCTTTGGAAACTGGGGGAGATAGGGACGTGAGGCAGACAGAAGAGGAATCCAAGCCTGTTCTATACATGGATGGAAAGACCTCTATCCCAATCTGAGGCCTGGGTGTGGTCCAGCCCACTGAGACCACACCTCCTTATCCATACCCGCACCTGTGCACATCAGGTAACCATTTCATCTCCATTTGCATTGCACCAGCAGCCTGGGATCTATCATGACTGAATTACAGGAAAAACAGGCAGACTAAGGTATTTTTCTGAAAGTGGGATCATGGCACATTGTTTTTACAAAGCTGATTAAAGTCATTCTGTTTTAACCTAACAGCCCCAGAGTAATTTATGGCATGGGCTACTCTCTTCCGGCTCTTGTTCCAAAGTGTGCCTGCAGAACAGACTTTCAATGTTCCAAACGTGATTACGTAGAACAGTCAGCAGTTGCCACCGCCCCATTTCAATTTAAATCTTTTATCTCAGTTTTACACAGGGTGGGTTTCCCATGTGGCGACCCTAATGAAGAAATCAGCGTTACCAGAGCCCTTTCCGACGCCTGTGGTTGGAGTTATATTTAGTTTGCCCTCCCTCAAAGTTACTTTCAGTTCCTTTCCTCTCCGTTCCCGAAGCGCCTCATTCCAGCTATTGCGTTGTTGATTCCCATCTTTATTCTGTGTGGAGAGCCCTTACCCGGATGGTGCTCGCTCACAAGGGTGCCACCCTCGGTCTAGGGGAGAAGGCTGGGTCTCCTTCCCTCAGAATCTCAGAGAAAAAACACACAGAGTGCTCACGGGTGTTCTGCGGGCCACTGTCTTTTTGGAGAAGTTGGTTATTTTTATTAAACAGGTTTTTTTTTTTCTGAAAGGAACATATGGGCCTTCCTCTGCATCCTCCATCTTTAAGGAGCATTCATTCTATTTTTTTATAGTAAGACCCCTCCCCCCCCATTGGGCGTGTAGTATTCCTGGCTCGCTCTTTCTTCTTTTAAAAAAATTAGCAGAAATGACTCCATCACTAGGCTGCTGGCATCCAGGTGCGTTGCTAGGAACAAACGTGAGGCAAGACTAATTTCACCACTCTCAGAGAGCTGGAATTTCCTGCTCAGAGCACTAAAATAATTTTCTTACCTCCTTGCCTCCTTCTCTCTCTTTCCTCCTGTTCTTGCTTCTTTTCCACTTTCTGGATATCAAGAGCATGTAACTAGATTGTAGATTATTCGCTGAGGTTCACAAGAACACAGGGATCTACACACAGACCACATCATTTATTTGCCAAATTATTTATTTAGTGTCTTCTCGTAGGGATGCGTAAGCCTGCCACGAAGAACAGACGTCAGGACCTGGAACATGAGCCAGGTCTCACCATTCTGTCTCCTGCATCCCGTGCTTCTGAGACCTCACGGGAATAGACAGTCAGGCTTAATGCTCACTATTCTTGGGCAGACTTTGCTGGCATGGTTTTAATACATGAATACTTTCATGTGTTTTTATGTTAGTCTTCTTAATGTCACAATACATGCCCCCCACAGCATTTTGGGATTACTGTATTTGCTTAAAAATGGTGTTGCTGAGGTTTATCCCCATCCCTGTGTAGCAGTGATATTAACTCATTTCTAGAGGTGCAAACTGGACGGTGGTTCATTTGTCTTCTTCTTCATGATGGTTGCCAAGGCACCAGGGTAAAGTGCTGATTGGCACAGTGGAAAGTCCGAGTTCAGGCCCCAGCACCATATAATAAGAACCCTTTCCAGACTTCTGCTCTGTCAGAGTCCTGATGCCAACAGCATTGTGAGATTTCTTTACATCACAGTAGAATGGGCACAGGGTTTCAATGTCCCTTGACTTATGCTTCTTGACCACCGCAGACTTGGCTCAGCACCCTTGTTCCATGTCTCCCTTCCTCTCTATCAAGTCTTTGTTTATTCTTCAGTTGAGCCTATGCTTTTCTTACTATTGTTTTTAAATCTTCATACAAGTTTTGAGCCAGCTTTTGTCAACTACAGTTATAGAAAACCTCTCCTCCACGCCGAAAACGCCGCTCATTTCTTCAACAATGTGTGTCACTCTGAAAGTCTGTGATGTTTTCTTCTCCTTCCCTTAGGGTAGACTCAGCAAGATGTAGCAGGAAACAGGTAAACTCAAGGAGAAAAAGTGAGTTTGTAAGGACAGACTCAAAGAAGTGAGAGAAAAACAGAAATCAAGGCCTTGCGCTGATGTCTACCCACCTTTCTCTAGAACTGGTAAGAAATCTATAGCGAGGCAGCCAACAGGGACAAGCTCACTGACTGGTGGAGAATGAGGATTCCTTGACTCTGTGGGCTGGAGGCCATAACAGCTGATGGTTCCTCTGAGGTCTTGGAATGTTAGGAATGATGGCGAAGCCTACGGTTCTAGTCCAAAGGCCTAAGAAACAGCAGGACTCAGGGCTGATGAATATCTTAGCTCTAGCCATGAAACACAGGCCAGATCATCCCTCCCTCTACCTCCTTCTGTTGACTTTCAGCACTTTGGATGCTGATCATGGGTACTTTACTGAGCTTACAGAAAGAAGTTCCATACTCCTCCAGGAACAGATGCATCTAGAGTAACATTCAGAGATCTAGACACCCATTACCTAGGCTGATACATAAAACTGTCTGTATAGATGGCTTCCAACTTCTGGTGCTCTAGCATCTTCCAAGTGCCGGCGTGACAGGTGACTGCTGCCTGATGTCAGCAGTGCAGGAGAGTGATCCAGGGCAAGCACTCTACCTTCTGAGTTATGTCCTTAGCCCGCCTTCAGTGATTCTTAACATAGCTGTAACATGAGAACACCCAGTCTCGTGAACATCAAACCTTTAAGTTGAACAAAATAATCTGTCTCCTCATTAACTCTCAGATTGGAGATTGGGAACAAAATACTCTGGATAGGGGTATTTGAAGGGACACATAAGAGTGGGCAACAGGTAGAAGGCCCTGGATCTCACATTAACACCTTGCAGAAGATACGTTGAGAGATCAAATCAACTAAAGGTCCCTTCCAATCTACACAGTCGAGCCTCCAGTGCCTTCCACACCAGCACTTTTACAAGGGCAAATGAGAAAAGTGACTATTGGGGAGACCACAGCAATCTAAGGGCTTTGAAACACAAGACACTTGTCCCAGGACAAGCAAGGAACAGGCTAGAAAGAATCCAGATGGACCTCTCTTTAGGTGGCACTGGACTGTGAAGCCCTATAGGATCTAGTGAGGCATGAACCTTGCTTTAATTACTGACAAGCCAGAGTTGTGTGCTGTAGCCACAAGCATTGTTGAAATACCACAAGACACTTTAGAGCTCTTCAGCATTTATACAGACCCAGATGGACCTCTGTATGCCTTTACATAGCATGCATATGGACCTATGAATGCCTTTTGGTAGCACATATATAGAATCATGCATGCCTTCATTTAGCAAGCATGTAGACCTGTGTGTGCCTTTATATACTATGCATGTAAACTCCCAAATACCCTTATATAGCATGGTGCATGTCTTTGGACAGCAATCATATAGACCCATGCATGCCTTTGAATAGCAATCGTATAGACTCATGCATGCCTTTGGATAACAATCATATAAACCTGTGCATGCCTTTGGATGGTGATCACATAGATCCATACATGCTTTTGAATAGTGATCTTATAAATCTGTGCATGCCTTTGGATAGAAATCATATTGACCCGTACATGCTTTTGGATAGTATACATGTTTGTTCAAGAAAAAAAAAAAGATGTCACCACAGCAGAACTTTGCTCTTGGCAGAAATTTTGACACCTTCCAAAGGGACACATGATTGCTTCTGGGTTCCTTTCTTCACAAGGTATTAATTAGCCCCTGGGGAACAAAACCATAAAGTGGCTTATAGCTTAGGGAAGTAGTGCTTTGACTCCTCCTGTTGGCCAGAGCACTGATAAATGCTTTTAATTAGTCTTATGATTCTCTTATTGAAATATATGTCACTGATACTAAGTACCAATTGTCAGTGAGTCTCCGGTTCTCAATGGAGGGCTACTAGGGCACTGAGTTAAGACAAAGCTGCTTAGCCTGTCACGTGATGCCTTTGACTGCCTGCTAATCCCTCTAGCCTCCCCCCTGGTGGACTCCACTTTCATTTCACCCCAGGCACACTGGCGGTAGCTGGCACTGCATTCTTAAGCCATGTAGTCCCTGTTTTGACATCCCTGTGCCCCTATAGATGTCTTCTGCTTGGAAGCGTATGTCCCCAACACCCCTTCCAGATGCCCAGTGCACACCCCTTACCAGAGCTCTCCATGTTTATGGATAGGCGTGCTGTTGCTTTAAGCCGCAGAGATGCTTACTGGCTGATCTGCCCACAGCAGGAAGGTGAGAGTATCTTAAAGAACCTATCTTTTCTGCCAGTCCCAGCATGCAGCCCTCAGACGAAGGGAAAGAAAAGCCTGGAGGTAGGATGGAAATGGAAGTAGAACCAAAGACTGTTCAACAGCATCTTATAAATCGTTTTCTGTCTCCGCTTCGGACCTTTAGTCAGGATGTCCACCCTCACTTTTGAGGACCTTAGTAGGCATCCAAGCCTGATTTGGAGTAAACCCGTCCTAGTTTTCCACAGAAGCCGAATAGCCTTTCTCACTTGGTGAGGTCAGCCAGTGTCCCAGGCCCTCTTTTCAACCCCTGCTTCCTCTGTCAAATGGGAATCGAACCGTAGTGGATTTCACAAGTTTATTTAGATGATTTATGGCTGGTGTGACATACATCTGGGATCCTAGCACTCAGGAGGCAGAATGAATCAGGACGACCTCAAGTCCAGGGCCAGCCTCCACTTCACAATTAGGAGAAGGAAGAAGAGGAATGGGGGAAGAAGACAAGGAGGGAAGCACTCAGATGAAGAAGGAATCAAGGTATAGATGTATGCACTGACTTGACATAATCATACTAATGATTAGTCATTATTTATACAATAAAGTGGGTTAAGCATTTTACAGCCCTGTTTCCGCTTTTCTGTCATCATGAAATCTCTTTGATGCATACCAAGGATCATACTTACACTTAACATTTTAAATGGTATTAGATTACTCTTTGGAATTGATACCATAGTGTCAAGGAAGGAAGGAAGGCTGGCAGGTAGGTGGGATACGTCTGTAGTTCAGTTGGTAGACTTCTTGCCTAGCATGCACACTACCCTGGGTTCCTTTCTTAGCATCCATAGACTGGATATTGTGGTACACACCTGTAACTCTAGTGCTGGGGAGGTGGAAGTGGGCACATCAGGAGTTAAAGGACATTCTTAGAGACAGAGCAAGTTTGAGGCCAGGCTGGGTTACATAAAACTCTGTCTAGAAATGAAGGGTAGAAGAAAGAGGAGAAAAGAAGGTGAAGGGGGTAAAAGAGGAAAGGAAAAGGGGGTAAAGGAGGAGGGAGAAGACCACAGTTTCTAGAAGGACCTGAATTCTAATCCTACCTTTATAGACTGTCAGTTTTTGGTCTTTCAAACATAATCCAAGTCTCTGGTCTGGCTCCTCTTTGCAGCATTGTCTCTGAAGAGATTAAACACCTGCACTGGTATTGGGAAGAGGAGGCATCCAGTCAAGATACAGAACTCGACAGCATCATTTTCCTGCCTGCTCCCTTCTGCAGGCCACATCGCCCACAAAAGAATGTGTGAAGCCATCCGTGCTGCTTAATCTTCCGTTTGCTCCCAGTGCATACTGTTTCAGCCCCTTGCTCCAGCCATGGAACCCCACCACACCTATCTTTGCGGTATTTATTTACACATCCCAACCCTTCAGCGTCCTCGCCAGACCTTTTCAGAAGGTTCTTATTTAATAGTTACCAGTATGAGTTCATTTTTCTGTTGTTATATCTGTATACCTGGATGTAAGCAATTTACAGTGAGGGGGATTTATCTCATGCCTCCAGAGTAGAAGAAGTTTAAGAACAGAGCGTGGAGGTCTACTTGGCATCACACTGTGCTGTGGCGGGACAGAGGGTGCTCTGTAATGAAACAGCAGGCATACTATCTTCATGTTGAAACAAGGTCTCCTGCACCCTAAGCTGGTCTGTGTAGCCAAGGATAGCCCCCCAAGTTTGATCCCCCTGCTCTTCCTTCCTGGGTTCTGGGATTATGGGTTTCCTGGGCCTCAAATTTAGGGTTTGTAGTATCTGGCCTCTTATTGGCCACGCCCACTCCCAGCTTCCAGCCTCTGACCCCAACTCTCTGCCCCTCTTTCTCTTCCGCTCTCACGGGAGCAGCAGCTGCCTCTCTTCCCTCTCCCCCCTTCCCTCTATCTGTCTGTCTCTCTCTGTCTCTCTCTATCTCTCTCTATCTCTATCTTCTCTCCTTTTCCCTCCATCACCCATCTAATAAATGTTTAACTCTGCATAGCGCGCCTACCCAGCTCTCTTTTGTCCATCCGTACCGCCGCACAGCCCATATGGGGACCCGGAGACTAGCCGCGTGGTCTGGACGCCCACCCGCCGTGGAGACGCGTGGTCTGGGGACCTGCAGCAAGCTGCAGCAAGCTGCTGGGTCACCTTTTTCTTTTAAAAAAACACAACAGGGTTGCTGCAAGGTAAGTGAATAGTCTGCCAACTGAGCCCCACGCCCAGCTCCTCTGCTCTTCTTAAAAGCTGCAGATAGTGTCAAAGTCCTCACCTCCAAGACCTCACCTGATCCTTATTTTCTTCCCAACAGCCCCATGCTAAAAATCATGAGCATTTGACATTGAGGCTTGATTGCAAGGCATCATCTTTGTGGGTACACCTTCAAATCACTACCTTTCTCTGTCTTTAGACTCCTTGATAAAGGAAAGGCATTTGCATGCAGTTCCTGCCTTCAGTAGAGAGACATATCTAATGAGCCTCAGTTCCCGGCATCTTCATGTCACCTTTTGGTTTAAGCACACATCTTGACTCTTGATAGGAGGAAATACACCCACACTAAAATCTTGGTTTTGCATTAAACCCTTCGACAAGGAGAGGGCTGGGTGAATGTTGCCCAATGAGGAATGGGGACTAGAAATCAAAGTTGAAGGCTTTGTTTGATTGGGGGCGGGGGTGTTGTTTTCCTTAGCTTGCCCAGCTGGTCAGAACACATTTTTGAAACAGGGCCTTGGCTAGAAGGAAATACAGTTTAGCACAGAGAAATTCTCGCTCACCTTCATCTTCTGCAAAGCTTGCCCCAAGCTGTGATCCCTCTGTAGGCAATTTCATGTCAATACATATGCAGGAGAGTAAGTACCACCCGGGGGAAGAGCGATTTCATTCCCTGAGGAAGCTGGCAGGATGCTAAGATGGGTAAACACTGGACCACTTTACTTTATTATTATCCTAGGGATGTCACCGAGGCGCCCCAGCTCATCGGGATCATTTCGTGCTTTTACTCTGCTGTTTTGTACTTTATGTCTTTCTTTTCTTTTATTATTTTGTCCTCATTTTAAATGTTGGAGATCAGATTGTAGCAATAATAAGGAAATCTATTTATTTTGTCCTGGAGGCAAAATTCTGAATATATATTCTTCCTTAGCAGACCTTAACCGTATTGGATCTTCCTGGTACTGGGTTTGATTAAATTTCTTGGAAGGAAGCAGCGAAGATCTTTAAACTCAAGAGCAGGCAGAGCAGCCATGTACTTGCAGAAGATGCATGCATGCATGCAGGCAGAGACTCCATTTAATATCTTTCCCGCTACCAACATGTACGTCTCAAACCACATTCAAAATGATAAGTCTAACAGAAAGACCTGGAATATCTTAACCACTTGTTTGTATCTCTAGAATATATCCAATATTAACAAGTTATAAGTCCACACAGACTCAATGTGTATACCTTTATCAGTCTTCTGGGACAGCCTTAGACATAAAGGTTCCCAGACTCACGGAGATCTGGAACACATATAGGTCTTCCCAATTATAGACAAGCCATGTGCAATTGTCTGACAGAAAACTTGGTTTCGGGACTCTGGATCTATGAGGTTATTTGGGATTTTTGTTTGTTTGCTTTCTTTGCTACGCAGCCCAAAAGTAGTCCACACAGGACATTGTTCCAGGACTCCTTGAAGAATTTGACTTGATATTTAAAATAAAATAATTTTTGTGTGTGAATTTCCAAATACATACATGGTTGTTTGATACTGATAGCAACCTCATGGAATACAGAATTGCTTAGTTGACAGACCTCCAGGCCTGGAAGGTAATTTCTAGGTTGGGTGAGTGGGGGTTAAAAATCCCAATCCACATAAGCACCATCCTGTGGGCTGGGGTTCAGGATGAAAATAAAAGGGGAAAAGAGCTGATTACCAACATGCCCCTCTCTCTGCTTCTGAAGCATGAATGCGTTGTGGTCAGCTGCTCACTCACATTGCTCCCACCCCACCCCAAGCTGCCAGCTAGAGCAAACCCTTCCTCCCACGCTGATTTCATTCACTTCTTTTTTTCTGTTGCAGCAATGAAAACAAGCTACGATAGCATAGGTATATACTTCAAAGGTCTTTTTGGAGCACAACCTGTTTAAATATGTTGTCATAAATCTGTCACTATCACTGAGACTACCACACTCATGTGACACTCCCCAGTGCCAATGCACTGAACCTTGCGACTTCCAACAGCCTCCTCATCAAAGGACTTCATAGCTTTTCCTTGGGCTCAGTTACCCAACTGTGGGAGGGAAGAATGGAGGTAGGTGATGTGGGACACTATGGAGATATGTGATTCAGGGGTGTCCAGGAGGTTCAGACTTCCGCTAAGCCACTTGGTTTCCTTTGTTTCCTCTCTGAAGATGTTCCCTATGGAAAGCTGGGAGGAGCTTGTGTCTTTACCATGGGTTCATTGTCTTGATCCCTATTTCAAAAGCATTCTCTATCACCTCATTGCACAAGGCTCAGAGATGTCTCTGCAGAAAGCTGTACCAGGCCTCTGATGGTCAATGCTACCAACCACCTGCTGTCTTACTTGTGAAATGCTGACAAGAGGATACCGGGGGCCAGATAGCAAGGAGGGAGCTGCATTGAGCTGAACCCATAGGCACATACCTTGAGGAGCAATCATCAGAGCCACCCATTCGTAGAAACCCTCTTCAGATGCAGCCATCAGTGAGCTATCTTCTCCCAAGGGCTCTTCGCCTCCCTCCTCGGTCAGTGATGGTGCGCACATGCGGGCTCCTCACCACAACCAACCAGTCTTAGCTGTGGCTCCAGCAGGGTCCTGCTGTTTCCCACAGCCCCGCTTTAACATCAAGCCCCAGGGGTTCATCTGGATAGACCTCAGGGGCCAGCCAGAAGCAACAGTAGGACCCTGAGCCTGAGGGAGCCTTGAACACCTGCCAGACACAGGCCTTCCAGCCCATTGCTTTCCCAGATGCTTTCCAGTTTCCATTACTACCCCTTGCAGATTTTCCTTTCCAAACTCTATTAATGCCAAATCTCAGTACTGTGTACCTGTTTGGGATACTGCATCTATGTAAGAATTTCTCAGGTCAAAAAATATGCTAATAGAGATAAATCAATGAGTATAAAAGTCACCATCATCTACTATGGCAGCTTGTTGGCCCTCTAAGGACAATGGCATTTTAGTGGAAAGAATGAAATTCTGTGATGGATCTGCGGCTGCTCCGGAAGTGACAGGATGTCTCAGAATGGCCTCAGTATGCTGTTCTGACCATTGCTTCTGCTGCTTGCTTTTTTCTCTGCTGGTTTCTGAATTTATTTATCTCATATTCTCCTCCTGTGTCTACCTGTGTGCCCACGTTTTTATGATGCTGAATCCAGAGCTCTCTCCTCCACTAGATTCTGTTCTTCCTCTAACAGACACTGACTGTCCTTGAGAGGCTGTATGAAAACCTCTTTTGCCACCTGCCATGGCCCTGAGAGCAGGGAGGAGACTCAGAGGAAGACTAAGCCCTTTCTGGCTGAGCTGCTGCTTGGCTTGTTCACGTAACAGGCAAGACCCGACTATCGCACACATCACTGTTTGCCGCTTCTCCTACTCTGAAGTCCTGAGCTCCATTGCATACATCTAGACCATGATGCCCACTCTCCTGGGATAGCACAACTTTCCTGTGAACCTCTCCCATACCTTTGCACAGCTGTGCAGGCAAGTTCAGGAGCCCACTGCTGGACAACACCGTTTTGGGGCTCTGGACAACTTTCATGTTTCTGCAAACAACCTTCCTCACAGTCAGAAAGTGTTGTCCAAGCCCTTGGCTGGAACACTCAGCCCCACTGGAGGGGCCTGGGCTACAGGCTTCACAAGGGACTCATGGCTCCCAGAAGTGAGAAGGGAAGGCCGTAGAGGCCAAGGCGCTTTGGATATTCCACCACACTTCCCCAAGGGCTCATGTCCTTTGGGGCCCACGGACTTGTTTTTTCTATTTCATAGTCCTTGCTCCTTTGCTCACATTTCCGGGGATCCCCTGTCAGTGACCCCTTCACTGTACCCCTGCCAGGTGGAGCCAACACTAAGAGGCTAGTGAGAGTTTTAAACAAGGCAGAGAAAGAGAGGCCTGCTCTGTGTGTTTCCAGAATATGCAGTGTGCATATGTTAGTGAACTACACATGAAGATGAAACATTCTAGATTGATTCATGTTTTGTAGTTCTGCGCAGACTAAATTTCTAATATATGTAATCTTATATAATAAAATTAAAAGTATTTGAAAACCTTATTGAATTCATTAGGTTCTGATAGAAACCATGTACTTCCTTAGTTGATATTAAAATAAGAATTCCTGGGAAATTGCCAAAGTGACTTAATGAGGAGAGGAAAAAAAACATTCTGCAAACACATGTTCCTGGAACAGGTGGAAAAAAATAACCTCCACTCTTCCTTCCATTCCAGTCGGCTTGAAGGCATAAATGGGGCAGGTGAAGCAAGGAAACTCGGGGGCAGACAGAATGGGTCTTCATCCTCTAAGGGAAATAGATGAGAACAAACGGCGGAGGCAGGGAGACGCACAGCTTCAGAAAAACCATTGAATTGTGCACAAACATCTGGGAATGCTGTGCTGGGTATCTTGTAGCTTTTTGAAAAAAAAAAAGTAGAAAAGCACAACTCTTTTTAAGTGGGCACTCATAATGCTTGTTTCGCATTTATACAAATACCCAGGGCAACTCACATTCTTAGAACTTTCTTGAAGAGAAACAAACAAACAAACAAAAAGCCGCTAGCATGAGTCCTCTTGGGTCATGACCCCTACCCCTCTCTTCAGTGTGCTACCATCTGCTGTGAATATCTTCCACAATAGTTACAGAAAGACTCAGACTCAATACTGCAAGCACTGAGTACAAGGCCTACATGGAGTAAGGGCTTACTACATGTTAAACTAACAGATTGCTGGGGGTAGCCCTCCCCTAACAGAATTTCATAGTTGAAAAGAATTGGAAAGATGCTGGCAAGTATTGATGTTTTGTCCAGGTTCAGTTGGGTAGAAGAATGTGGCTTAAGGAAAATATTATTTAGGAAAAGTAACTGAAGCCAGAATTGGAGAGAAGTATGGGCTTTGATAAACACAAAGCATTATTTCACCTTTATTCGCAGTATTGAAAGCTGTTCATAAGAGTCAATATATGAAAACAACGCACACACAGGAAAGAGTGGCAAGGTCATAGAGTGAATACATGTAGTTAAGTATTATTCACCACTTAATAAAATGGAAACTCTACCATCTGCAGCAACATGGATCAGCACAGAGGGTTTTTTTTTTATTATTATTAAGTGCAATGAGCCACACAAAGAATGAAAAAGACTAGATGGAGATACACGTGGGATATCAACATCCATTGCTGAATGTATTAAAATGAAGATAATGGGGACTACAGGGCTGGGATCGGGAGAGGACAGGGAGATGTGGTCTTGCCACTGTGTCAAATGACCAGATCGAGAGGGACAGCTTCCAGCATATGAACTGTAGCTGATGACACAGCATCAAATTCTCTGCATTCCTGGGCTACACATGCACATCAGGAGACCCTGTGATAGGACTGGCAGCTACGGTGTATGCTTGTCCTAGGGGTTTCTCTGTGTTTCAAAACACCACCTCGTCTAACTCAGGCAGATAGATAGATAGATAGATAGATAGATAGATAGATAGATAGATAGATAGATAGATAGAGATAGATTATAGATAGATAGATGATAGATAATGACAATGATGATGATGATGATGATAATGAGTGCCTGGTTTCCTTACTTTTAGAACTAAATATGCATGCTCAGGGATACAGGTTGTCCTTGGATGGGGTAAAGTGTAAAAGCGATAACATGGTTCCCATTTGAGAGTCTGGGTGTGTTGGTGTCAGCCATAATTGAAAGATACATAGAAGAAATAGGCGATCAGTGGGCCACGGAGATTGTTCATCTCTCTTCATTAGTACACGAGGAATGTTACTGAAGGTGAGCTGTGGAAGGGACACTCTCTGTCTTCCTTAGGGTTTCTATTGCTGTGACAAAACATCATAACCAAAGAGCAAGTTGGGAGGACAGGGTTTATTTGGCTTACTCTTATCTCTGTTCATCAAAGGAAGTCAGGACAGGAACTCAAACAGTCCAGGAACCTGGCGGCAGGAGCTGAGGTACAGGCATTGGGGCTCTCTGTGGCTTGGTCAGCCTGCTTTCCTATAGAACCCAGGACCATCATGCCAGGGACAGAACCACCCATAATGATCTGGGACCTCACCCATAAATAACTAATTTTCAAAAAATGCCTTACATCTAATTCTAATGGAGGCATTTTCTCAATTAAGTTTTCCTCCTTTCAGATAACTCTAGTTTGTGTGTCAAGGTGACATGAGACTAGCCAGCGTGCTCTGTTAATGACTGTAAGTGGGTACATTTGTCTATTTACCAGAAGTTGAACGAACTGTGCCCTTCTGCTAGGAGCTGAGTTATTTGCCTCACAGCCCTCATGGAGTCCCTGCTACAAACTTTGATATGGGAAATTGCTGTCGTGGAGTAGAGTCTGTATTGAACCAGAATGAGGATGAACTGGTGAGTGTTCTGCTGATACCACAATCAGGCAGATGTACATGACAGATCTGGGAGAATGTGCTGGAGAATGGCTTGCTGAGCCTTGCGGTGCGGGTCCAGGGCATGAGTGTTTAGAGTGCTGGTGGGTAGCACAGTCTTCAAGACCCTTCATGCTGAGAGAAACATGGAACTCTTTCTTGAGCTGATCACTGTACTGGAAAATTTGTGTGTACTTGCTAACTGAATACTTACTTTTTTTCATAAAATATCCTACAAAACAAATAACGTTTTATGGGAAGTAAAACTTGGGGTATGGTTTAGATACATATTCCGTCATGATTTCCCTAACAAGGATTGGTACTTGGATTTGTAAGTGGATGTAATGTCAATTTCTGTGCAAAGTTCCCTTTGGAGACTGAAAAGCCATCAACATAGATGCCTGGACCATGTACTTGGGGAGGCCCAGAGAGAAAAACAAAAAGGAATAAAAGTTAGCAAGGACATAAATCACAGAGTGTGAGAGTCCACAGGAAAGATGGTGTCTGAATTCTCTAGACTGGGAAGTTTAGGTTAGAAGGTTCTGTTGTCCTTTATTGTGTGTGTGTGTGTGTATGTGTGTGTGTTTGGGAGGGAAATGTGTGTTGGGTGGGGGTGTTCCTGTGTATGTATATATCCATATGTCTGAAAGTTAGAAGACAACTTTAGGTGTCATACCTCAGATGTTAAGTTCATTGACCTATTTATATATTTATTTTTGAGGTAGAGCCTCTCTCTGGCTTGCATCTCACCAATAATGCTAGGCTGACTGGCTACCGAGTCCCAGACAGCAATCTGCCTGTCTCCATCTCCTCAGAGCTGAGATTACAAACATCTGCTCTGGACTTTTATTGTGAGTTCTGGGGATTGAACTCAGGTCTTCGTGTTTGTAGGATCAACACTTTACCAACTTAGCTATCTCCCCAGCCATAAACTGAAGTTGCTAACTCAGAAGAGAAGCCAAGAGACCCAGCCAAAGCCATCAGACACAGTCGTCTGCTGCCTCGTACTGTTTCCCTGTATAAAAGGGAAGGAAGCTTCCAGTGATCTGCTAAGTGCATCCCACTCTGTTACTCGAGCCTATCGGATAACAGTTCCTGGAGTCACAAGTCCATTTCTCCTATAGTGTCCTGGTAATGGGGGGGGGGTAGTTGCTTTCTTTTTCCTGGAATAGGAGTGTTTTACTCTTTGATGGGAAAGATCCAGCAGACCTTTTCTGGTAGATGTGGCTCCCATCACAAAGGGGCACCTCACAGAAGCTGTCAGTGGGGGATTCAGCCTTCTCAGGTCAGGCAGAATTCATCCAGATTGCTGGTTGCTCAGCCCAGGAAGACTGGAGTGAGGTACCAAATTCACCCCAAGAGCGTGTTCTCCATTAGCCAGATGGAGTGTCAAGCTGTTGCCGGCTCTTGCTGTCTTACACATGATGCTTGCTAGACAAAGAAATATTGATCGCCAGCCCGGCCCTTGAGAGTTGAACAGCCATGCTGGTGCTGGCATACAGTGTATTCTCGGGAAGGAGGGAGGTCTGCGGAAGGGTCCCTGAAGCCATAACCAGGAGTTGCTGTCTTGTGTCTGACCTTCATAGTCATCAGAACTCCTCAGAGGGTTGCAGGGCGTGTGCCAGTGACAGTCATGGATACACACAATGGCTCTGGCATTAGTGGTGTGCTGATAGCAGGAGGGCACAGGAGCTGCCTCTTTATAGAAAACCAACCAACCAGAGTGCATCTGTGTTACGTAAGGATGGTAGGACAGCAGGGCAGGGGACATGGGGAACCTTCAGGGGCCGCCTATTTCTGGGAAGCACTGGGCTAGAAGGGTCAGCAGGTAAGCTTCTCCAGAAAGGGTCACTCCTCTGCTTTCCCATACAGAGGACCCACCCCATCTCATGCTGTAACTGCAGCATCCTGGTACCGTGCAGACCCAGGCTTGTCCTGGCTCCCAGACCATGTAATTACAAAGACAGCTGAGGTTTCCAAGTGCCCCTTAGGTCAGTGACTTTCCAGTTTCTCTTTCTGTCCTTCCCTGAACCAACCCATGCACTTAGCTCTTTCCTCTTACCCCTTCATTCTTACCTTAATTTCTAATGAACCAACCCCACCCTCCAGTCTGGTCAGTGTCTCTTATATCCAACATTGCAGGTATTCACCCCCCCACACAATAAAATTCATGCTGGACAGTTTCATGTAAACTTGACACAAGCTATAGTCATTGAGAGGAGGGAACCTCAATTACAAAAATGTTTGCAATATATCAGGCTGCCAGCTTATTGTGAGTGGTGCTACCTCTGGGCTGATGGTTCTAGATGCTATAAGAAAGCAGGCTGAGGAAGCCATGAGGAGCAAGCCACTAATCAACACCTCTCCATGGCCTCTGCATTAACTCCTGCCTTGTTTGAGTTCCTGTCTTAATCTTTTTTTTTTTTTCAGTGATGAGCAGTGATATGGGAGCATGAGCCAAATAAATACTTTCCTCCCTAAGTTGCTTTGGTCATGGTGTTTCATCATGGCAATAGTGATTCGAAGATAATGTTGTGCATGTGTATGTATGTGTGTAATTATGTTTAGTATATATGTATGTGTATATGTGTGTATGTGTGTGTTTTTATACACTTATGTATATGCATACACACTTGGAGTCCAGAAGTCAACACCGGGTCTCTTTCCTCCATCACTCTCCACCTTATCTTTTAAGACTCTCTCTCCGTGGGCCTGGAGCTCACTGATTGGCTAGGCTGGCAGACCAGGGAATCCTTGTGCCTCTAACACCCCTCCCCCCAGTACTAGGATTACAGGCATCACCTGGTATTTATGTGAGTATTGGCGATCTAGACCCAGGTCCTCATGCTTGCATGACAGGCATTTTACCTACCAACTGAGTCATCTTCTCTGCCCCTTGTTTATTTTCTTCTATTTTACTATGACTTTATTCTATGACTTTATTTTAGGCCTTAAAAAATGTTTGCAGAGCAAAGAATTACTGGATACTATTTAACAAGCTATGGGTATCCAACCTGCACTCTGTTGTTTTAATATCCCTCTTTGCATTTGTCTCTGTCTTTCTTTACAACACACACACACACACACACACACACACACACACACACCCTCTTGAGCCTTTTAAAGGTAAGCTTCAGAGAAGGCATCCTTTATCTATAAAACCTCATTCTGGTCATGTGGCTGTGCAAAACATAAAGAGCTTTGTCACAAATATGGATTAGATAGAAGAACTCAAGAATCATGGGTAGTTCTGCCACAAAGTCAAGAGACCTCAGTTTCGGTTTCTTCAGTTGAAGAGTGTAGGCCAAATATTTATAGAATCATACAGAACCTGACTTCTTTCCCTTCCCTCTCCCTGTGATGACATAAGAGGTTCATTTTTGGGGCAGGTGTACAGACTGCAGGCAGGAGTATAACACATCCTTCCTGTTGCAGGCTACACGGAGGCACGTGACCTTACCCAGCTTCATAACTGAAGATCTGAACTTCAGTCTTAACTTCCTTTGCCTGAAAGTAGCCGACGACACCTTCAAAATTATCCTTCAAATACCTAAGTCAGTCAAAAGCAGCCTCCCAATCCTTGCCGCCTAGGGACAGCCTAAGACTGTCACAGCTCCTCTTTACAAAGCACCTGTTGGTGTCTCTACTACCTGTTTGTTAGTGTGTACATGCTTTGCACCAGGGAACATTCTGACTGCTCCCAGATCATCAATGTCTAGAGAGAAAGGGCTTCTGCAAAGCAGGTGCTCATTCATTACCTACAGCGGACTCACTGTTTCTTCTTTCTGCACCCTGCTGTACCCCGATCCCTGTCCACACAAGTTTGGCATCGTTTTAAGACCCACAGTATGTAATGCACTGTCACCCCTTAGTCACAAGTTATTCTGCCTGCCTGGCGGCTATTTGCTTTTGGGGAGGTAGTACAAACGCCAAGTCTTCGGTGGAGCTACCCTAAGTCTGCAGGGAGAGTTGGTGTCCCCCCTCAGCCCACTCATCCGGAAAGTGTGCAATCCATAATACAGCGCTTTATTACTAGGGATACTCTGAGATACTCAAATCAGGAGTATGACTTGAGTCATACATGACATCCATCCCTGGCAAAACAGCAGAAATGCTCCCTGCCTGATTACAGAATCTTCTCCCCTGACTCACAAGATGCTTAGGGCGTGGCCTGCGTGGTAGCCAGGCCAAGGACCTGCTTTGAACTTGGAAGGGAAACTCCTTTGTAGTAAGGAGGAGAGGGCGCCTCTTACTATACTCCTTGACGCCAGCTCCACCTGCCCAATATCTCTCAATTCTGTTACTAAACAGGAAATTCCAGATAAGTCCCTTTCTGGCTTAAGATTTCAGAAATGACCCCCAGACACAGACTTCTGGGTGCTGTTTGTTTTGAACAAAGGTGCTGATGAGCTAAAGAGCATATTTGCCTTTCAGCAGGAAACCAAATGCCTTCAGCTCTAAACAATGTTAACAGGACACCAACGGGAGCGGAGAGAAACTAACTCAAAAAATAGAGAAAACAGAAAAGAAAAAAAACAACTGGAGAACATCAGCCATGCAGCCTCCTGGTAAACTCAGGAAAGAATGAGGCCTTCTTATCCTCTGCCTGGCTCTTCTAATGATAGACTCACAATAAAAAGAAATCACAATGGGCACAAAGAGATATGAGAAGCCATCACACCAGGCTGTGCCCTAAGGTACTGTTTGCTCATCTTTGTCAACAAAGGCAAGAATGTTACTGGAGAAGCTTGTCCGTCTGTCTTGCTTCCCCCAGGAGAACAAGACACATACATTACTCCATGCTAGATGTCAACCTTTGCCTGTATTTCCATTGGTAGGCTGAAACACACTGTGGTGAAAAGCAGGAGTGAGAGAATAGTCTTGATCTGACCAGTGACCGTATTCAGAATACAAGACACTGTTGATGCCCGTGTAATCTGGGTCTGCTGGCCACTCAGTGTAACTTAGCAAGCCTTCCTGGTGATGACGATCTACTTCATGAGATAGCTCGGTGGCAGGACAGATGCATGTGACAACCCCATGGCCTCCCGTGTCTGTATCTCTGAAGTCTATTTTACTGGCCTTCATTTTCTGTCAGCTGGAGGCCCATCACCTTGTCACAGGAAAGAACAGAATTGGGTGTTTTAGGTACCATTTAAAATCTTTTAGAATATTCAAGTAGAATCTGCCAGCTGTGTGGGAATGTAGAAACATAGTAGAGAGAACTCAAATGAGATGAAGTACAGGTCACCTGACTCACACCTACTTACCCTCTTATGAAATGAGGAGCAGGAAGAGAAGAGAAGAGAGACAGAGTCAGAGAGAGAAGAATATCTATAACTTACATCCTTCTGTCCCATCTGTGGACTTGGTGGAGCATGTGAATATGGTTGAATAATTACAAAGTACGTTCTCTCTTGTTGGTTTATGGTAGCTGGTGTGAACTGGGTACAATTCTCCTACTCTTGTTGGGCCCTCTGCAGGAAAGGTCAGGGGTCAGCAACTGCTCCTTTAAAAAAAATGCTGTGTGATTGTATTTGAGAGAGCCTTCAGCCTCTGCACAGCTGCTTACAGACAATCTGGGGTCTGTCCCCCTGACATCTGGGGGCTCGTGACCACGTCCTGAATAGATGCTTTCTCACTGATCAGGCTCCAAAGTGCTAGCAACCTACAGTCGCTTTTAAACAAAAACGAGGAATCAATTACCAGTGGATTTTAGGTTCTTTACAAAGGAAAAAAAATTCTCATTTAATTCTTTTTATTTTCCCTCATAAAGGAAAGGGGAATCTAAAAGTGTTTTGTCCAGATCTGTTGCTTTAAAGAAAATGATGAATGTGGTTTCCGATTGCAATGGAAATGGCGTGGCTTGGCACACACAGGCATGGGATGGAAGGGATGGAAGGCTTTACAGGCTGCCCTGATGCAGAGGGAGAGCACTGGCCTTGGGGTCCCATGAGGATGCTGAGTGGGTACAGGCTCATCTCGCCTCACCCAGAGAAGCACTGAGTGTCCTGTTTATGCCAGAGAACATCTCTGGGCAGAGCTATATTTATGTGTATATCAATCTTCAGTAGGTGGCCTCTGTGCTGTCTCTAACTGTCTCTAATCTGTACAGAGACATAGGGACAGGGCACTGACCAGTGTATACACATGTGTACCCAGAAACCAAGACCACATGGAGGAGTATGGCCTTACTGGCTGATGGGGCCCTAAACTAGTCCATGCAGTTGGGGGAAGGGACAAGTATATTTACAGCCTCAAGGGGATGTATTCCCTTTTGCTAATTCATGATCATAAAATTGGTATAAACAATAAAATGTAATTTTCATGTTTTTTTTTCCTCAGAGAGAGATTGTGACAGTATGAAGTCCAGGCTGTCCTCAAACTTGTGATCCTCCTTGTCTCAGACTTCCAAGTACTCAAAAACTTAATTTTTAAGTTGTGTTTTTTCCTTCTCTACATAATTTTCTTCTTTTCTAGCCAGGAAGAAGTGCTTTGTCCTCTGGTTCTATTGCTGGCTCCTTAAAAGTGTCTCTTCCCCCATGTCCCCTGGGCATTGTTATGGATGATTCCAGAACAATAAAGGTGAAAGCCCATGCCTACCGAATTTATGGCAACACACACTCTACAAGCATTTTACCCCGAATGGCATTTCTTATTGCTTATACAATTCTTTTTCCAAAATATTTATTTTAAATTGACATTATTGGTTTTCTTCTAAGTGATAAATGAAAACCAGGGTTCATTTTTCTTTAGAAAATACCAAGATTTATGGAATACATCACAGACCCACTTGCCCTGATTCTTCCCGGGGCACTTTCTTTCTCTGAATATTTAATATTAAAAATAACCCATTTAATACCTAATCTTTCAGTGATACATAGCGATTTTTTTCTAGATCTTCCTCAGTGGAATAATGATAAATCTTTCCTAGAAAAATAACGCAGCATATGATTGTGGGATTTGTCTGGGGCTGGAAAGACATTGCAACACAGACAATGGTTGGAATAATCGACAGGCTTTGATTATGAAATGCCACATAATAACATAACACATGATAGTCACAAGTGTTGATATTTCATGTCCTGAACTGGAAATTCCAGCGATGGCAAAGAGTGATCCTGTACTTGGGGAAAGAGAAAAAGGCACATCATCTCCACTGTACTATCAAATTGTTCAAGGGGGAAAAAGACTGTAAACACTCACAGAGAGGGTGGAAAGTCACAGTGTAAAACACCAGACTGGAAAAGACCTCTGGGTCTGAGGGCACTCCGCAGATATCTTTGTATTTTTCTGGAACTCTTCTGCAAATTTAAATATATATAAATATATATAAATATATATATATATATATATATATATAAACCCTTTTAATTAAAAAAGATATTAAAAGAAAGTCTTATTTGGCTATTGATATTTAATTTGGAGGAAGGACAGGCTACATACATTCTTTCATTTCCAATCATACTTAAAACTTAAATGAAACCAGGACTGACGCCCCATGAAAATATTTTTATGCCACCCCTGCCGGTATCGGTTAAAATAGGATCTCCCCCTGTACGGTTCTGCTCTGCGGAAAGTTCAGTACTCTCTAGAAAGCGAGAGACAGTAGCATGATACTTTGCCCAACATTCCTGGTTCTGGTTTTGTACCCATGCATCTTACCTACTGGGATGGAGGCCCAGGCCTTCGGTGCCCTGTAATGGGCTCAAAGTGAACAGCGCCCCTAGAGGGAGACTTGGTACTGCAGAGGTTTCACAGTCAAGGTCCAGACCTGGCCCTCAAAGACTTGCTCAAAGAGAACTTATTTCTTACATTATGAAAATCACTAATAAAATTATATACTCCTAATTTAAAATGTGCTTGCTTAGTATTCAAAATCCTCACACACCACGTTCCTCGTGGGAAGAAAGGCTGGGTGGAATTTACTCCACTGAGTCACTATGAGGAATATTGAAGGAAAGAAAGGACCAAGCCGTCCATTGGAAAGAAATTCCCGAGCAAGCTCTCCTAGTCCACCCCACGACCCTGCACACAGGAAAATGCTTCCTCTTTTTGACAGTTCCACACGAGTGAGGAAGCCTAAGTCTCTTAGGCCTACTGGCTTCAGCTTCAGGCTGTTGGTAAGTTGCATTTTCTATGTGAAATTTTTCAGAGAAAAGAAAAACTGCTTGCAGGAAAAGACACATGAAAATACTCCCCTTTCCCAACCTAGGCGTCTTGTGTGCATGTGTGCCTATGTGCGTGCTTGTGTGCGTGTGTGCGTGTGTGTGTGTGTGTGTGTGTGTGTGTGTGTGTGTGTGTGTGTGTGTGTGTG